>JANUHK010000239.1:0-71382 GCA_026319125.1 Colletotrichum noveboracense | reverse complement strand
CCTAGTGACAGCGAAAGTTGCATCGTCGTGGCATCATAATACATATAAATATTGGTTGAAGTTGATGTGTATGAAGTGAGGGCATCAAGAATGGGGTGTCGAAATGTGGGGGGTGACGAAAAGTGGGTGACGGACGTTAGTCGGTCAAAAGGTTGAATTCTTCGCCTGTTGTTGGGTTGCGCAGCCAGCAGCTTTGGTCTTCAGGCGTACCACAATGCTCGAAGCCAGGCATAGTTGTAGAATAGTCGCACCAGAAGTCATCGATGTTGCTGCCGGGAGGCCTGAAGATGGGACCTCCGGATTTGACAACCTCTATGCCGGGGCGAGACGTGCCAAACTTGGCTCCTATGGGGTATTGGAGTCCTTGGCTGAGGAAGGGCGATCCAAAGAGCGAGTTGGCAACATCAGTGACAATGATCCAGACATGGCGAAGGGACAACATGTTGGGTTGTTTTCATGCAGCTCAAAGAACTGCCAAGTGAGAGGGAGTAGAGCCTGTTCCACAAGCTGTGGATCATGAAAACGCTCATATAGGGGACTCAAGCCATTTTAAATCGTATCCAATTGAACTACTCTAGACCACTTCAACAAAATCAGAATCATGAATTCTGACATACGAAGAAATTGTCCTGGAGACGACAAATTGAGGCTTGCAAAGGGCGAACTCAAAATCGAAAGGGCTTGTGCTGGAACTTGGTGGCGCTTTTCGTCACATTCGAAACCGTCTTTCGAGGGGGCGCTGCCACGGAATTCTTGTTCGGCATCAGAATTCCATCGCGATGGCAATCTGGCGGCGAAACGCAAATCAAGACCTCAGAGCCGAGCAAAATCGAGGGCCATTTTGAAGTGCATTCACACGGGCCTGTCAGAGGTACTGTGGACTTTGCTGAAATGGCCATATGGAATCTTTACCATCGGGAAAATTGGCTTTAGGCGTCCTCTTGATTCAGGATGGAAATCACGAAGTGGAAATTCGGGCCCCATGGCAACTCCCACCGGTCTGGCAAAAGGGACGGGCCGGCACATGGCCGCCAAGCAATTAAGGGCGGCGTTCCGTGCCGCAATAAGACAACATCAGAAGAGAGTTCGAGCCGGGATTTCCACTGGCCTGAATGCAGCCAGCCAACCGCCATGATCTACGGATGCAGGTGAGGGATTGAACGGTCGACTCTCAGCCAAGCGCGCATTTGAGCAGCTGAAATCTTTCAGCTGCCCGCGCTTGTTTTAAACCGAGTCAATAGTGTTCGTTCTGGAGCGTGGAAGACAGAGGCGGGAATGGGGGATTGCAGCAAAACGTTGGCACGCAAACCTCTCACATTGATCTCCAGCCAATCAAGCATGCCATTGCATGTTCTTTTCCGTGCCATCACCTCCTGTCAAAACGTCAAACCAGTTGTTTCGGCCGGTAGACATTGTGCGATGTGTCTCAGTGTCTCTTTCTCTCACTGTTATGCCAACGGGTTACCCTCACTGGGTAAGATTGACAAGAGCCTTTCTGTATATGCTATGCTTCGACGATACCCAGCAATCCTTCCCGAATTTCCTACAGGAACCCATCCTGACTGCTGCTGTCTTTTACGGGTGATCAAATTTCCGCAGCATATCCACATTGATCTTCATTAACCAAGGACGTTAACGAAGGACATGTTTAGTCAGCGGCCTGGATTTTCCCGCTGACATTTGATACACTCAATTGAATTACACGCAGCCTGCAGCAGCTTTTGCTAAATGGAGGCCGGCTTTCGTTTTCAAAAACTTGGTTGTGCTCGGGGTTGATAATAGAAGAGCACCTGGCGAACCTGGAAATAAGGTAGTGATATCGATGATCGAAAGCCATTACCTTATGAAGGGAGTAAGTAGGTAGTATCGCCAGTATGCAAGACCTGGGCACGGTTGAGATCACAATGTTATTCTTATGTTAGATACTCTACGGATACCAAATTTGCCAGACACTCCCTAGTCTGCAGACCAGCCTCCTTGTTGCATGCTTAGGCGCTGTATCCGTACATATTTTCAAATCAGGACACAACATCACTGCAAGGCGTTCTTCAGAATGCTACTCTGTACTCCGCAAAGTCCATGGGCCTTGATACGAGGCTTGCATTGATGAGGCGAGACCGAAATGTGGGTTCGGAAGAGGTTTCGTCAACCCGGAAATGCAACCGTTTTCGGTTTAGCTAATGAAGTGGGTTCAATCAAGGGCCGCGACTTGGCGGAAAATCCATTTTTCGTAATGGCCCACCGTCCCATCAATTCTTTTGATAAGACGTTCGTCGGCTATCAGTGACTGATTGGAAACGGGGCAGAAGCGAGCAGCAAAACGGAGAAAACAAGGTATATGGCCAGATTACAGCCTGTGCCAGCTGTCAAGCTTCTATGTCAAAGAAGACACAAGTTGGGAACATGGGTACTTGACGTTTGGAACTAGGGCAGCGAAACCATGTCTTGGTAACCACATTACTTTGTTGTTAAACTATAGTACATTATCTTCGTGGTTTACATATCTCTCATCAAACGCGCAGTCTCTTCCAGACTCCTGGGTATTGCCTAGGTATATCCTCTGTGAGCCTCTAATGATCTCGCACACAAATGCACCGAGGGCCATGTTGATCCGGATCAACACTCGGGTACAGAGCGGAGCTCCAGAGCTCGCGCGTAATCTGCTCTCCGTCACATGCCCATAGACGCATCTATGCGCGGGCGCCTCTGTCTTCCCTGACGAGGGCCAACATAGACGTTGGGTGTTTGTTCCCCGTTCAATCGATCTACCGGACCTCAACCTTGTACTCGCTCTTGACCTGAATGCCCCCATTATACCTCGCTTGATCGTCGAAGCTGCGATCGTCGCTACGGTTGTCAGCGAACGCGCTGGTCTGGTTTCCCCCCTTCGGCTTCACGATGTGCTCCTGGCTACCAACCGATCCGTCGTCGGGAATTCTCTCGTGGTCTTCCCTCAAGCGCGATCGCTTGTGGTTCGAGCCGGTACCGCCGAAGGTGACGAGTCCGGTGGGGGTATGGCTGTTCGCGGTCGATCCCTTGTGGCGGCTAGGGAAGAGGGGCTTGATCGAGGGCGCGTTGGTGCAGATGATACCGATAACCTGAGAGACTAGATGTTAGAGAAGCGCTCCCTGGTAAGTGCAATGTGGGGAGCTCTTACGGTTTCACGGATCGACCAGTTCAAACCCAGATCAAGTCTCTCGGGCGTCTGCAGGCAGATGATGCAGCGGAGAAGGGTGCAGATGACAATGAAAAAACCGGCGCAGAACATCAAACCGAAGGACAGTTTCCTTGTATGCCAAGTTAGTGCATGGCTCAAGGGTTGGCAACAGTCAACTGAACTTACCTCTTCAACGTGGTTTGCAACCTCCACAGGAGGGGGATCGGGATGTACATAATCAAAATATCGGTGCTTTGGAACACGAAGTTAGCCCATGAACTACGGATATCAGAGATGCAGCAGTCAATCTTACAAAACATTGGTTGTGACCAGCGCGTAGTACTTGGACCTATTCTGGGTACAATCATCTTCAGGCAGGTGTTAGTATTGTCATACTTGATTAATCAAAAGATTGATCAGGAAATTGTCACGTACCTCCGGCGTAGGGGTACACCTGCCAAAGCCTGTGAATCGGGCGGCAGTGACCGGTGATGACTGCAAGAGTTGCCAAGTATGCGGCAACAGTGATAACAGAAACCACCTTGACCAGGCGTTCCTCGGGCAGAGACTTGCTGCACATGGTGTTAGCGACTGCGATATGCTGTCAGACCTTCCGAATTGGGGCTGGCTTACGTGACCCTGAAGAAGAAAAACAGCATGATGCCCTTCAAACTCCAGATCAAGCTGACGTAAATGTACCACGCCGCGAACAGCCACTTAGCACCGGTCTCGTGACTCTTGTACTCTTCGGGAGTCAACGTGAGGGCAACTGCATCTGTCATGCCAGTAATGCTTCCCTTTTCAACTAAAGTCGCTATGTCAGAGCAGTTGCGATGTGGTCACTAGGGCGTCGCAATTACCAATGATTTGGCACATCATGACCTCAAACTAAGGGGTTGTCAGCCAAAGTCCCGCCTCGCGCACTCGCGGTGTCGCGTGACATACTGTGAAGAATAGAATGGCTGAAATCGCCAAATAATCGTCGCCTTGCCATTTCCAGCCAACCATCTTGCACCGACTGAAGACGCGGAGAAACAGGACGAGTATGCCGATGGCATATTCCACCCACATCTCAATGACGGTGGGCCATAGAGACTCTGGTACCAATCCCATGTTGGCTGCTGTGCGTGCGGTCGCGACCGTCTTCCTGCTCACGACAATCAAAGAAAAAGATGAGTGAACAAGGTCTAAAAATGTCCGGCCCAAGACTAACGCAAGGTGGAGGGGAAATGTCCGACTGATGAAGGAGGTTTATCAATAAGCAGGAGGAATCTCCAAACAATCCAAATCGGGACGATGCAAGGTCTTTGAATTGCAATTGCAAAACTCAGACGCTTTTCCGGGTTGGCCTTCAGATTCTATTCGGCAGTTGCGATCGACCAAGCACCCGGTTCCTGAATCGCGGCAGCCTACGGCAGGGCTAATCCAATACGAAATGAATGTGGGCTGAGGTGGTAATTTGAAGTCCTACGGAGACAGTTCCGGGGGTTCCTGAGGGAAGATGGAGCTCAATGTCAGGGTCCACAGCGAATGTATCGGCCGTTGGCGAGTATTACCCCTTTCCTGTTTTCTCTCTCTCTTTCGTCCGGGGAACACTCGACACCCAACAGCTCTTTACTAGAGGCTTCTAAGCGACGAGATCAGCGAAAAATTTGCCTAAAGGGCGATGCCGTGAAATCTCACAGTGATCAAGCGAATAAGTGTCACGTTAGGGGGTCCAGTTCGCACTGACCTCCGGATCGTGAATGCGTTGCCGCCAGTGGCGGCGCTGCAAGGAACATGGAAGGATGTGGTATCATTTTAGAAGATGAGCTCCGCTGCAGATACTGCACAAGAGTAGCATTCCTAATTACGCGATCACGCAATGACAATATGCATTCTGGAGCTGGTGGACTCTGGATATGTTTGTTGGCCGTTGAACCGCGAATCTGGGACGTCCATGTTCCGTTGACTCCATTCCCCAACTCGAAGTGATTGTCAAATGATCTGACCTCTTCGTCTAACTTTGTGGTATTCGTGCAACCTTATAGGTTCTCGCAAAACATGGATATGTTCATTTCTGCATCTTTCCAGTCATGGACTGGCTCCGGCCGGCAAGTGCGTCGTGTTAATACCCAAAGTGGAGAAAGCTGGAGACGGTCTCTCCCGGGGAGGGGAGCCGGGAGATGGGTCTTTTGCTGGGGGCCCCTGTTAAACTTCTGACATACACCGCCAGCCGCTGAACTCTATTTTGACCGGGACTGACTCGCTCGACCATAATACACGGGTGCTGATTGGCCGGAAGCATGGAAGTGCTGTTATGGAAGCTCTTGTCTTCGTGTCGAACTTACGTGTACGGATGAACATGGTTGCAGTTGCATAGATTGGATCAACCCTCCGTTTATGACGCGTTGTGCCAGCAACAATCTCTCGAGAAAAGAATTGTGAATGGAGGCATAAAAAATTCGTATCTTCATAGATCTAATCGTATTACATAACCAGGTTACCACTCAATAGGCTGGGACGGAATGGGCTTGTCGAAGAAGGACGGGAGCTGCGAAGCCTCCACCACCTCGCTAGCGAATGATGGGTGATCGTCGTACGCCAGGAACCCTGTACCGTCGTAGCAGCCCACATATTCAGCGTCCATCTCCTCACCCTTCAGGATTGCAACGTCAACCCAGAGCAACAAATCACCGCCCTCCATAACTCCACCAGGTCCATACGCAGCGAAAAAGTCCTTCCTGAGCTTGACGTGGACCTTGTCGTAGCGACCGATGTACTCCATCTTTGAGAGATCCAACCAGAAGAGGATCTGGGCCTGGCGAATGTAGTCGAGACCAGGGAAGATGGAGTTGGAGTGGCCGTTAGTGTGACCGTTGGTGCCGTTAGTGTGGCCGTTGGTACCGTTGACACCGTTGGTGCCGTTCGCGCCATTCGTTCCGTTCGTAGCGTGTCCGTTGACAGCGCCGTTCGTCGCTCCGGGTTGCTTGTCGCCGGCGAAAGCATGGCAAGCTCTGGCGTTGACCATGCCCTTCTCGGGGCCAGCGTTCATGACGTTAGTAACCCATTGCTTGGTCAGGCCGTCGAAGTTCTCATTCCAGTGTCCGCGCTCGTTATCGTTCATGTAGCTGTAGTCCTGGCCCTCGACGACGAAGTTGATGTTGTCGGGGAACTTGGAGACTCTGACTCTGCCGGACCGGATCTTATCGGTGAGGGGTCTCGGTGTAGGGACGGCGGGCAGGGGAGACTCGAACTTGTCTTCCGGGGAATCGGGGGTCATGCGTGAGCGGTAGGCACCCCAGTAGCCGGTCTTCGCGGTGAGGGGGATGGCTTCGCCGCAGTGGCCGAAGCCGGACGCTTGGGGCTTGTTGGACTCGTACATGCCACGGGTGGCGGGGATGCTGACGGTCTCTCTCCAGAATCCGGCATCGGCAGGGAGGGCGGACCAGAAGGCGGCGGTCTTCGGGCTCTCCCACCATGTCTTGAACGCCTGAGGCGAGGCCCAGTAGCTCATCCAGACCTTGGAGGGGAGGTCATTCTGCTCGAGCTCCTCGACATGAATCGCAGCGCCCTTGATGAGTCCGTCGAATCGGTTGATGAGGGCAAGCTTCTCCTCCGAAGGTGAGTCGGCGTGGTACTGGGCTCCGAAAATGGACACCGTAAAGTGGTGGGCGGTAGGGAACTTGGAGCGAAGCATGGTTGCGGTGTCTCGGCAGGAATAATCGGCTGATAATGACAGGAGTTACTACGATACCCGGCAGCTGCTTGACGTCCGGGCCGCTTGGGCTTTATACAAGTAATGTTCCATGTTCATCGCGGGTAATGCTTACCCGCGATGCGCCCTCGAAGCCCACCTCTGGCGGCCATTGGTAATGAGACGTTCCTGACTGGAAAGGGCCGCCGCCATCTCGACGGCTTCAGCGCCTGGGGTAAACCCTTTGTGCATTCACATATCAGGCACTAGTGGATGTGCAATGTGGCACTCCTGGTGGGCTGTCCCCAACGCAGAAAGCCCATCCGTGCTCGAGCCCAGGCCCATGAATCCCAGATCCTGCGACTGTTGTCACCGCCCACAGTCCAGGGCCAATACGGTAAACCCATCCCAGTTTACGACAATTGCCGCTGGTGTCTGGCGGCGGGGGATTGGGACTTCACTCCGTTTTGAGTCGATGCTCCCGCTGTCACATTCCCCGACTCATGTACGTACATACGCGAGTGAGGCGTCCGTGGGTCTGCCTCTGGGGTTCGCGGGAGAGGTCAACGCTTTGATCTCCCAATTGAGTTCGAGATGTGGGGGCTTGTTTTGTTGTCTGCCTACCCCTCGCTGAAATTCTTCAACGGCTTCTGCCGGATACTCGGTCTCGAGTTGGAACATGTCTGCGATAAAAATGTCTCTGGGACCAGCTCAGTAATTTTAAGCGTCGATGCCATGGTTCACCTAAGTCAAGGGGAGAAAGAAACTTGGCAGTAAGTGGGAATATCCATTTGATTGTCTAGGGTTGGCGCTCTGTCCTCCTTCCAGCATTCAATTTGTTCGGAGTAGGTAGAAGATGTGTTCAGTTTGATAGAATGAAAAAGAAGGCTACTACGTCTGCAAATTGTCGGTAAAGCTGCTAGGTTTGAGAGTTTTTAGAGGCGCTTGAGTGTATTATCACGCAAAAATATCTAATCAGCGCCTTGACATTAGTAAATATGCTCAATTGAGCATGCATATCCCGACGTAGCTGTATTCTGTTGAAGTCTGCGGGCCATTTATCCGCCTCAAACATAAAGTCCTGTCTGTGATCTTTGTGAACCAAGAGATTGAACTAGAGGCTGGTTTGATGCTATACTGTGCGCACAACCTGTGATAGGTTGGTTGGGATGATTGTGGTTGCCTTCCCAAAGCCTCGGGATTTCGCTTACCACGTGTGTATGTACGGCAATGCAAGTAAGAAGAAGAAAGCAAACTGCATCTGTCCCGAAGCCTGCAAGACTTCTCGTGGCAATGGCCTGATGACCCGGAAATTTCTGCATGTTATCTGTGCTGTCAAGCTGTCAAGTTTGCCGAGGTTCTTATCTTCAAGTCTATTTTGGCCATTGTTAAAGCCACAGTCTCCATCGGTAGCATAGCCACAATGAGCAGCCACTCAAAACATCACCGTTCACACCCCACTTCTGAGAGACTACCATTGGTGGATATGTTTTTCACAAGGTTCAAGGTTTCTTGAGGACTCCAAGTGCCCATGACGGCCGAAAACTGGTAAGACCCGGATCCTACGCTGATCTTCCAATTGGCCTCAGCAGCCTCGTCAAACTCCACCGCCAAGATGCCTTCCTGCTCAGCGCTTACGTCCTGGCCTCCTTCTTGCACTTGGGTAGCGTTCAGTGACAGAACACCAACGGATCCAACGGGAACCACGATATCATAAGTCAAGACATCTTCGCTGAGCTCCCATGCGGCGCTGGCTTGTCCAGCGGGCGCTAGGTAACTAGACGAAGCCGAAGTCAGGTTGGCCTCCAATATGGGCTGGTAGTTGATCAAATTCCATCGAACGGCGTCGGCCGCAGTGTCCAGCCCGCTGAGTCGCTGAATCCATATGCCCGGAGCCCATCATGAAATGATTATACGACGAGCCACGGCCGCCATTCCTGAAAGGCAAAGTTAGCTTGACATGGAAAGAAGCACAATGGCACTATCAGTTCTTACAGACATTCCCAGAGACTTGTGGCCCCTAGCTCGATTGAATAGGAGTAACTGGCGAGACCTGAGCTGCTAAGACCTAGAGCGGTGAGCATCTTGAAGATAACGTCGCTCCTGCCTCGGTCTTCGAGTACGCGAAGGAGGCTAGGAAGCGCGATCTCCCCGACCGTGGGATAGAAGGTAGTGTTCTCGATCGATGTCAAAAGCGAGTCAAACACCAAGTTCTGGTATTCTTCCGGGATAATGCCCATGCCGAGCGCAAGAGCGTTTGATGCCTGGATGTTTCCGGAGTAGTACGCTTGTGAGGTGGTGCCGTTGGTGTCATCGATGAACCATTTGTTGTGCAGAGCTTCACCAATACTGCTTGCCAATTCGTCCCACTTCTGAGCCTCCTCGGAGTTGCTCAGCCAGAAGGAAATCAGCTTCATGGCCGTTGCAGCTTGATGATAGCCAAAAGTATTGGTCAAACCGACAGGCACGGTGGGAGTCTTCCCGTCGCCGGCGCCCAGTCGCTCAGTCCAGCACCTTCGATTACTGAGTCGGTTGCTCGGCGGCCGAGGTAGTCCATATACGCAACCATGATGTCGTAATTCTCACTCGGAACCCTCGTATCGCCATAGTATCGATATAAGTGCATCGCAACCCGCATGATGGCCGAGCCCCAGTTCGGGTCGTCGCGAAATTTATCGGGAAACACATCGTACTCAGGTGCAGTGGTTGGGATCAGTCCTTCCGAGTTGGCGCCGTACTGAGCTTGCGCGTCAGCGATAGTGTGCATCAGGTTGTAGCCGTAGGCCTGGAGGTCGAAGCGTCGGGCGAGTAGGTCAAAAAGCAGATGGTCTTGCTCCAACCAGCCGAGCTTCTCACGGTGAGGGCAGTCAGCCAGCACGCTGTACATGTTGCTCTGGTGGCCTCGTTGGCTCATGTTACAGCGAAGAAGGGGGCGTCTTCGAGCGTACCTTCATCGACCGATCTGTGATCTCATAAAGCTTGTTCAGAAACGAGTTGCTTATTTGAACAGTGCCAACTTCATCGTTTGTTGCCCGAATGACATAGCCGACCATATCGGTGAGTTGCGGTGCCCACGTTGTGTTTACCTAGCAGCCTGGAGTTAGATGTATTTCAGGTAGAGTGTTTCTCGTTGATAAATCAAACGAGCAGGGACAAACTCACACAAACATGCCGTAACCCATGATAACGGTAACGAACGCCGTAAGTCTCAGATTCATTGCCTGCTAGGGTATATCCGTCGAACACAGGGCTCCCAGTATTCGACTGTGAAGGATTCCCGCCGAAAAGCCTCTCTGCAGGCCAGAAGACGATTCGAGTGCCTGCCTTGTCCGTTCCGTTCATGGTGAATTGATACCAGCCTGCAAAGTTGACACCAAAGTCAAAGAGATAGCCACATGATCTTTGAAAGAAAGTTATAGGTTAGTTAACCCTCAACTGAGGTGAAATGAAACGGATCAGTGCTAATCTGTGTCATAGAATTTGCTGTTATCGTCTCAGTGACCTTAAGCTGCGGCGGGGTGGAGCTGTACAGCTTCCCAGCACCCCCTATGGGACCGGTTGAAATATTGGCAGGTTTCCAATCTGAACGGTCACCCTGAGAACTTGACCAGTTGGGGATGCTTTTCCTGGCGTCATATTCCCCTCCCCCATACCACGCAGCTTCGAAAAGCGGGCCGTTGGTGGTAGTGATCCATGTACCATCTGAAACCACAGAGTTGCTGACACCATCGCACGTGTACTCGCGAGCTGAGATTTGAGGATGGGCGGCTTGGTCGACGTCGTGAACTTTCGGCTGAAGACAATAGGTTATTGAGAGTCCTCGTTAGAATGAGGGAAAGCTGAATCAAGCTGCACTTACTAGCGGTTTAGCAGGGGCTTGTCTGAGTTATAAATGCCCTTGCCAATCGAAATACCAATCACATTGCCGCCGTCAGTGAGAAGATCGGTGGCATCGTAGGCGCGGTACAACACGGTACGGTTGATGGTGAAGTATCCGGGGCCAAGGACTTCGTCGGACACTGACTTGCCGTTGAGTTCGGCATAGAATACGCCTAGTCCGGTTATGTAGAGTCGTGCTTTGGTTGCGGTGCAATTGACCTTGAACTCGTTGGCAAAGAGAGGCAGGGAGTTAGCGCCCGTGGCAAACTCGTTGTTCTCAATCCACTGCGCAGTCCAGTCGGTCTCTTCCAGTAACCCAAGCTCGAAGGTGGAAGGTTCGCTCCATGATGATGCAACATCGTCTGCGTCCCAGACTCGAACACGCCAGTATACGTGGTCCCGGGAACTTAGAGTGCTGCCGTTCCAAGACGCAAAAGCTTGGGTATTGCTGAGCTTTCCGGTATCCCACAAGTCGGGAGCATCGAAACCATCGGAGCTTGAGGCAATAGGACGTCTCATTATCGCCGCGACGGTCAGATTGGAGGCGCCAAGACAACAGCGGATTGGTCGCATGGATGCCCAGCGGCGCCTTCACGCCTTCTGTACGGACAAAATCTGGCTCAATGGATAGCGTGGAGACAACGGCGAACAACGCCAGGGAAAGTAGTGCAGGAAGCCGCATCCTCAACAACTTAATGATGTTGATACCGTTGATGCGTGAAGAGGGAAATAGCTCTACGCGATTGAAGGAAATCTGATGCAGAGAGCATGATCAGCAACCAGGAATTCAACCTGAGTCCTCCTATCATTTAATACGCATTGGCGATGCCAAATGACGTGCCTGGCAGCAAAATCTCTATTCCTTCCATTTGTGTATTCCATCGATGATCTTGTCGGTTGGAGCTATCCGCTTCTCGATTGGGATAGCTATTCCCCGCGTGTCGGTACAGCTATTGGCGAACTTGGCCGCGGCTCTTCGCTCGACTTGGCCATTTTTGAGCCAGCCGTGGATAGCAACGTATCTGAATGTTAGAACCCAAGTTGAGTAAGTTTGCAGTGAGGGTTCTAAAGGCATGGCCCCCAATCTCACCTGTTGAACTTTGAAGTTGGCCTGCGTGATGAGTTACCGCGTATGTTTTCTCATATAAATGTAGATTTCGTTCTTTGATTTGTCTTAAGTGTAAAAGTTGGCTCAAATTAAAGCGCATTGTCAATCTCCTCTTCGTCTGGTTGTTACATGCATTCGTAGCCAACACGATAATCATCCAATCTCGGCGCTGATCAACCCCCCTCTAGGCTGTCCCATAGTCATCATGTCTCCAAGTCGTATTTGACTTGCAATTATGTTATTGACTTGCCTGGCTCAAACCACAGCAGCAATCGTATTGTCCTTGAATCGGTCGGCCTCGCGCTTCAGCATGAGGATGCAGCTGGCGACGATGAAGGCCTCGGCGTCCTGAGTTGTCGTTTTCTTATCATCCGTCCACAACCCAAGGTTCATGATCAACCGACCGCCATTGCCGCCCATCCAGCGACTGGTGCCGGGAGTGCGGAGATCCGCGTTGCGCACAAGCTGAGCGATCGGGACGCCGTGCTTGCCCACCTTGCCATTGCTGGCCAACGCCGGGGCGGCGTCGTCGGTCCGTTCCAAGACTAGAAATGACGATGCCTCAGAGGCTTTCTTGCGCTCGTCGCGCCCACCATAGCGCCATTCGAAGGTGCCGAAAGACGTCTTCAGTTCCTGCGCGCGCGACATCATGTTGCGACTTTTGACCTCGACCACTTCACACACGAGATGGTCTGATTCGATTGCCTCTTCCACTGTGGCAGCAGCTCCCGGGGATAGTATCCTCATTCTGGGACGCCGACCCGGACCCCAACGGTAAATCGTTGATATCAGAGGTGCCTGGCTAGTGTCGGACCCGCGGACGAGCGCGGAGGAGTTTGAGTTCTTCTTGAGCCGGATGGATATGTACTCTAGCTCGCTAGAGCCAACACGGTAGACGGAGATATTTTCCAGCACATTGCCCGTGAGGGCCTGGCTCGTGTCGTAGCCAATGGCCTGTATGTCAAGTTGGCTGATGATACCACTGTCGCTAGGTGATACGAAAGTTCCCGAGGCGAGCGACTCCTTGTAACCAGGAGGCGCGTCACCGTAGTCGGAGTTCCCGGACGACACTGAGCTCATAATTGAGATCGTACAAAGATGATGTGAATAGCACGCCTCAACTGCCGTACTTTAATTGAATAAGTTGTTTGACGTTTCCCAGGAAGAAATTAAGCGCGTTTATCGTCTAGCATTGAACGACTTTTGAAGTGATGGTGATACTATAACCAGATAGATATGAATTTGGAGGTCGCTTGGCAAGAATTATATAGCAGGTTTGGGCACCAGTGCCGCTGTGAGAGACAAATGGAGGCTATTCCCACTTTGGCAAATATGTGGGAGGCACAGAACGCCACTAGGCACTAAGCCACAAGCAGACAAACGAAGTCACTGAATGGATGAGACAGGCAACCGCTTACTGGCAGCCGCTGGACTCCGCACTTGGTGCGACAATGAGGTCGGCGGCGCAGGGATTGAAACCATCTCAGGCGACGTCAGACCCTGACTTGGTCGTCACCCGTCTCTTGACCAGTCCGGGTGCCACGTGCCGGACTTCCTGCATCCTCGATCTACGCGGATCGGTCTGCCTTGGCAAACACCGCCATCGCGGTCGCATAGGACTGCAGGTTTAATGTGCTGCGGCGAGGCTATTTAGTCTAGCGCCTGTCAGCATTTACAAGCGCAAGTCATCACATTTGTTAGTGATGGGCCTTGTTGTCTCGGGCGAGATCTTTCAGGCGCGTCGCTGGCTGCGCCACCATTTACCAGGCACTGCAACCCCTTGTCTCCTGTCAGGAACTGTGTACTGAGCATCCTTCATATCAAGGCGCTGACATATGCTCCCTTGAGTTCTAATGCTGCAAGAAAATCTTGCGACGTTACGTAGGTTTCTTTGGTATTCACCATTGAGATTACGAGACAAGTGGTCAACTAGGCGAAATTCGGGAAGCATGAAGACCACCAATCAACCTGCTTGTAGTGCGGATACCGACATACTATCAGGCCTTAGCAGGAACGCCATCCTTTCGACTGGGACGTTATCGTTTCAATACCTTTGACTGAGGATTTGTGTACAGTACATAGACTGCATCGGTCATTGTTGAGGGCTCCGTCGAAATTTGGAAGCCAACAAATCAATTTTCGTTTTCCATCGAATGAGAGTGCATCGAAGCAATATTCACTCTTGCTCTTCCGGTAATCATTGAAATCCAGCTTAACGTTGGTACATGTATCGCGGCATTTTCTCTTGGGCGCGAAACGATTAGAGACAGGTTAACTCAAGCACCGACGAAAGTCGTTTTGTCGACTTCAATAAGGTGGCGACATATTGGCTATTCGCTATTGATAGAACAAGAACTGTCCAGGAGCAGCCATAAGAAGCTGTTCGCCTCTCTTACTACTCACCGCCGCTGTAATCCACTTCTAATGCCGGCAAAAAGCATTTGCCATGCGAGGGTACGTCCAAGCCTTCTCCTCGCGACGGGTAATGTTTCGCTCTGTAAGGCGGTCTCCGGTCACAAGGAATGACTGAGGAAACCAGTCAGGAAGGCCTGCAGTTGAATTCATGCCAAAGCTACCAGCCTTGATCATCTCACTGAGGGCACGCCCGCAAAGCCAGGCGAAGCACATTCCCTCTCCATCAAAAGCCGCCGACACCCATTCTCCTCCAGAAGTGGCATTCTTGGCGGGCCTCTTGGTTGCAGTCTCTGGTAGGCGTCCTACAAACGGGCGCGAATCAGACGAACTGCCTTCGGTTCCTACCCACACACGCTTCGTTCGACCTCGCCAGACATTGGCATCGGAAGTTTCGGGGAAATCCGTTCGTTCAGAACCCCACGTATCATATCCAAAGTAGTTCGGCAGAGCACCATTCAGGTACGAGACAGCCGTGTGACTTGGAGGGCCGCTGTCGCTGGGAAAGGTGGTGCCAGGCTCGTCGCCCTCGATACCGCCCCCGAACATCAGCTCCCCATTACGGGGCATCTGAACGATGTAGTCCAAGCCGTTGCGGAACAGCGACCATGCGCGACCACTAGGGAGGCTGCCGTTTCCATTGTATGATGGCCAGCTTCCAGCCTTAGGAAGGCCGCTTCCGCCGAGCTGGGCACTCATGTGCAGGCGACCCCCTCTGATGAGGCCTTGCAGTCCAGGGACAAAGTGGGGAGTCCAGGCATTGGTCGCATAGACAACGTGTTTGGCTAGAATTTTCCCCCGATTCGTCGTGACCTCATAGCCAAAGTCTGAAGAACCGATAGAGGAAGAAACATTCACCGCAGCGGTGTTCGTGTCTAGGGAAAATCCGGGGTAGTCGTTCAAGAGAGCTTTGAGAGCATGCGTGATGAAACGGTACGGCCAAATAGCCCCGGCAACCTTCGTTGTTCCGGTAAGGATTCCCACGGTTTCTGAAAGCAGGGACATCTGTCGTTGTCAGCACCTTTCCTCGACGGATTGGAAATCTTCTACTAGACTTACATTGCGAGCTTCTTCTTTCTCGAAGGCGGTCCACTCGTTGCCAACATCAGGAACCTCTCTCTTCAACACTTCCAACTGCTCAATAGCGGTTTTCCATTCCTTGTCGTCAAAGAAGGCATCAATACTGTCCACTACACGAGCTTCAGCCGCTTGACGTCCCTCCTCAGGCAGAGAGTTAGCCGCCGATATCAAAGCATCAACGTGAGCAGATCTAAGTCTCGTAATTTTGGCCGCTTCAGCCTGAGATACGGACTGCTTAGCACCGGCGTACTCAGAGTAAGATGACGGCCTGATGTGACCACCATTCCTTCCTGTGGCACCTGAACAAGCTTGACGAGCCTCGATCATGGCGATTCGGAGTGGATTGGTGGCGTTGTCTTTGAGGAGGTGCCAAGCGATGCTAGTGCCCGACATGCCAGATCCGATGATGACAACGTCGGCTTCCGTGGGGAGATCCTGAGACTGGTGATTGGCAATACCGTCGAGAGGAGGAAGTTGCCAGTACGATATACTCGGATTAGATACTGGCAGGCCCGGATCCTGGGCCAAGAGCCCGGGGAGAACAGGTACGATAATGGTGAAGAGAAACTTCATATTGATTGGTAAGAGAGCGCGGTGGGTTTTCTGACGCCCATGAGAGGATACTCACTACGAGATATTTGTGCGAGTGGAAGGAAAGGTCGATATTTAACCACATTTCGATTTACATCACAAGGCATCAACAAGATGCAGAACTCAGGAGTACTACCAAAAGAGGCATTCAATGCACCCAATGCCTAGGCAGACTCGCTGCTTTCGGCTGCAGGTTTGCAGGTATACGAAGCTTATGGAATTGGCGCATACAACATAGAAGGTGGAGAATACACGAAGAAAATCGACCGATGGTTGCTTTAACGAGTTCATTCTATCTTGGCGATACCACCTGCAGCGTTGCACGCCAAAGTTCAGCATCTTATGGTGGGTGAATTGAGGCATCTGTAAAGCCAGCGTCGCGACGCGTTCCGCGGGTGCTAGTTGCGTTTCGCCAAAAACGGAAACACATAAGCACGGGGCGGGGATCCGGCAGGCATTTCTCACTGGAACCCTCGTTGATGATAACGATAAGACGGCGATCTTGTGGGGCATTTAAAGTGGAACCTTCCGAAGGCTTGGTGAACGAAATCGTGCTGTTTATGGAAGGTGATTTTTTGGTGCCGCGGTCCTGGCCGGAGGCCGCGGGAAGTTCTAGTTTAAGCGGATGCATAGCAGAGCAAAACAACAGCAGCAATAGAAGGAGCCAGAAATAAGTCTACCCGACAGAATACCAACACCAAATCACGAAAATGTAGGTTGATTAAGGAGTTGAGAATGAGCGTTGGGCTTACTAGACAATAGACCCGACAACTTTATCGCCGACTAGTATCCATGGATGGCTCTTCAGCAATTAACTAAGCATACTATAGAAACTTCTAGGCTTGAAATAACTTGCACTAGGCTATTACTATCATAGCAGATCAAAACAATCACTCAGTACTGAGAAGACCATCCGATAATCCCCCTTTTCTGTGACTCATCTGAAAGTTCTAAGATGAGCACAAATATTACCCGAGAGCAGACATAACTAGTCGATTTCCTCCATTCGCACTGACAGCAGCGCCATTTACCCAACGGGCCTCCTCGCTAGCAAGAAACCCCACGATAAAGGCAATATCATCCGGGACCCCAATGCGATCAGCCGCCGTCGTGTCTCGGATTTGCTCTTCCATATACCCTGCAGGAAGCCGGTCCTGGCTGGACATGATCGTATCAGTCTCTGTCAGACCAACAACAACACTGTTGAAGGTAGCCTTGGTGGTCTTGCCGAATTGCTCAGCGAGCGAGCGCGTGTAACTCTGGAGAGCAGCTTTGCTGGCTCCATAAGTCATGGTGGGATCTAAGTTGGCCTGATCAGCCAGCACACTCGATATGGCAACAACTCGGCCCCCGTAAGGTGGCAAATGCGGCAGGACAGCGGTGGTCAAAGAGATGGGGGCGAAGACATTCGCCTGCATCACTTCAAGAAAGACCGGCAGTGTTGTGTTGCTGACTGGCTGCACTTTGGAGGGGTCGCCAAGGAGGGCGTTGTTGACGAGAATATCGATCGACTCGGTGGAAAGGTGTTCGAGAGTCTGAGAGACGACCTTTGTTCCAAACGAAGGGTCAAGAGCGTCTGCTTGGACGGCGACGGCGGCTTCGACTCCGAGCTTGCGGCACTCGTCCAGAGTATCCTGTGCAGCCTGAGAGTTGCTTGCAAAGGTAATGGCCAACTTGGAAAGACCCTTGCGGGCTAAGTGAATGGCGATAGCCTTTCCGATGCCACGAGATGCTCCGGTAACGATGGCAGTCTTGCCAACAAGTGACCAAGGTTCTTGAGAGATGGGAGACGAAGTCATATTGGCGTTGCTAAGAGTTCAGGGCTTTGGACTAAAGAGTGCGAATTTGATAAGACTTTGGCTGATAAAAACTGAAAACAGGGACCGACGGGAGCCAATTTATGGAAAACAGTCTCGTGCGGCAACAATTGTTTGACTTGCCACGGCTCTGCAATATCTGAACATCTCCAAAGTCCGCTCAACCTATGCCTGCAACTAAAGCGGAGGAATCGCGCAGCGGGTGCTAACATGGAGCATGCGGAGCGGAGCTGGCATATCACAACGGCGCCGAGAAAGGAAATCTCGGCCGGGCTTCCGGCAAGAGTGGGGTTCAGCTGGCAAAGTTGGTATCAGTCGCCGAAACTCAAAGCCTCGCCCCATAAACTACCGTCCTCCTGGAGAGGAACCACCGTGCGTAGCCGGCGCAACTCCCGACCGAATGACCCCACGATCGACGTAAAGTCTCCGAAGTATTAGTGGCCATGGCAGTTCGGGGAGATGACGGCATCCGTCTTGCTACGATACGGACGCAGCAATGTGCGGCGCCGGAAAAGTTGTGCGGACTTCAGCAAGGAGAACTTTTGCAAAGCATCGGATTTGAAGATTCGTTCTGCATGGACTCAATCCGCATCATTTAGCACGCCAGTTGAACAGACTTGGGAACTTTCGCCTGTCGCCTGTGATGATTAACTTTGTGATGCTGAACTCGGTTCACGTGGGGAAAGCTTTCCTTTGAGTCAGATATATAAAACAGAACGTCCTGACGACTGTCCAGAGCATTCTAAACTCATGACAATCATTCACAAACCAGCGAAGATGTCAGCTAATCATTTCTCGAGCTTTATCCTAGATGTCTTTATGGTGTCTACGCCCACCGAGAAACCCATTCACTATATCGTTACCGGATTTCTGCTCCTGTTGGCTTTCTACACAGTCACCGGCCATGATCAAAGTCTCCCAGAAGTCAACCCTCGCAGGGCACTTGAGGTTACCAACAGGCGTCGTATGAACGATTTCATTCACAATGGGAAACAACTCATGATTCAGGCTAAAGCGACCTTTGGGAAGAATCCATATAGGATACTCTCTGAATGGGGCAGTCTTGTGGTGCTTCCTGCGGACTATCTCCCGGAGCTTCGAAATGACCCGCGCTTAGACTTTATGACCCCATCCAACGATGTAAGTATTCTTGGCTCTGCAATGTACACAGCTAATTTGAGTAGGACGGGCACGGCTATATCCCGGGTTTTGATCCATTTACGGCGAAAGAGGGCCATCCACAAATGGTGACAAAGTATCTGACTAAAGCCCTCAGTTAGTATGATCTTTACCTTTCGTAGATGTGCTGATGCTGACGTTCATAATCTTCTCAGCTAAGCTGACCAAGCCCATTTCCGACGAAGCCACCATTGTTCTGCGCCAGGTCATGACTGATGCAACCGGTAATCCCAACCCCAGTCCTTTGACAAGATTCTGCAACATTTCTGATGATAACTATTAGATTGGCATGATTTCGTACCCCGAGAGGAGATCATCCAAATTGTTTCACGTCTATCCACCAGAGTCTTTATGGGAGAAGAGCTCTGTCGCGATGAAGAGTGGTTGAGAGCTTGTGTCGACTACACTGTAACTGCATTTGGCGTCGGGTATCAACTCGGACAGTATCCAGATGGTCCCGGCCATTGGTTCACTGGTTCCTTCCATCGTGCTGGGAAGTCCGCCGGCTCTTATCCCACGCACGTCAGGTCTTGAAGCCCCACATCGAGAGACGAAACGCCAAAAAGGCACAAGCTGTCGCATCCGGTGATACAACTGCAACCTTCGACGATGCGATTGAGTAGTTCAGTCAAATCTTCAAGGACAACTATGACCCAGCTACCCAGCAGATTACCCTTTCCCTGGTCGCGATTCATACGACAAGTGACCTGCTTCAACAGACGATGGTGGATCTGGCTCAACATCCAGAGCTTTTCCAGCCTCTGCGCGAGGAACTTGCGCGTGTGTTGGGCACCGAGGGGTTGAAGAAGTCGGCACTTAACAACCTGAAGCTAATGGACAGCGTAATAAAGGAGTCGCAGAGGCTCAAGCCTGCATTACTTTGTAAGCTCAATGTCCTCATCAATTCAGTACCGTAGCGCTGTCACTGACTTATGATTGGTAGGTACATGGCGTCGTTTGGCCACTGAAAATATCGAGCTCTCCAGCGGTTTCGTCATCCGCAAGGGACAGCGCGTGATCATCAATAACACGCACATGTGGGACAACGAGTGGTATGATAATCCGGAACAGTACGACGGGTACCGCTTTCTGCGCATGCGCAACACCGGTGAGGAGAAGTATGCCCATCTCGTGAGCGCCAGCCCCAAGCATACCGCGTTTGGCTACGGCCAGCATGCCTGTCCAGGCAGGTTCTTCGCTGCGAATGAACTCAAAATTGCCCTGGCCCATCTGTTGCTGAAATACGACTGGAAGTTGTCCGATGAGACGGGAAACCCTCAGCCTGTCCCTTTTGGTATGGCGTTGTTGCCGGACCCCAACGTCAAGTTCCTCATTCGGAGACGCAAGGAAGAGATCAATCTGGGCACGCTGAACTGCTGAAGATGATGGGTTGAGTTTGGGCCTGACTTGTCCGACAAATTGCTCTGAAGTTGTAGGAGAGGCCATTGGAATAATATCCTTCTAGGATGACGGAGTAAGGTATTCTAAGATGTCAAAAGACGAAGTAAAATATTGATAGAAAGAAAGAGGCAACTAGACACAATTCAGATTATTGTGTAGCGGAGACTATCATGCCCAATCTATTCGTTTAGGTAACATCGCTGACAAAATCTGCGAGCAAAATCTCCCCCTGAGAATAGAAGGTACATACCAATGACTATTTGAGCCTTCAAGCAGTCGCCTTTTTTCCCCTTCCTTTTGAGAAAGCATGCCTGCGGCTTTTGGTCTTGTTACCCAGTTTGTTTAGTGTTCTAGAAAGAGAAAGTTCTTGCTAATAAACTTCAAGGTATCAACAGATATGCTGCCTGCATTTGGCCTCATCTCTCAAGATCACAGAGAACCTTAAAGACAAGGATCAGCATGGCTATAAACCTAGGTAGCCAAAGGCATGCCGGCAGGAAATCTCAGGGAGACCAGTCTTCCTAAAACGTTCTTATCCACTTCTTGTAGGATCTTCGGATCATCCAACTTCTAAACAAATATGGGGTTACCACCCATGAGGAGGACGCGCAAAATAGTAGGGCGGTAGCCCAAGAGGATGCCACGAATCGCTTAGGCAAAACATGCCGTAGGTAACAGGCATGGAAAAGACTCAACCCTCCGCTGACAATTCCTGATACCAGAAAAACCTTGAGATCGATGGGCAAAGATTCGTAATCATATCGACAGAAGTTCTTGCTTCGCAATGAATGGCTGGCACTGTTACCCGTAGTTGTAGCTATTTGCACGAACCCGAAGTCAGCACAGTAAAACAGACATGCTTGTGAGGAGTGATGACTTACAACTCTCGACTGCTAAATGCACCGTTTCCGGGACAACCTTCCCACGTATGACAGGGCTGCCACTGTCTTCTGGAACCCCACCCAGAGTCCGCACCTTCTGGATAGATACTCGGCAGTCAAAACGACATACTGCAAGCTGAAGAACCTTGCCCCGATGTTTTTCCTCTCTATATTTATCCTTAGACAGGAATATTGCTCCCAGACTCCGGGTCCAGGGACTATAATCCGGATCGAAAATCAAAAACATGGTTTGATAGTCTGTGCGGTCTAGCTCATCACCAGAGCATATCCTGCGGTTCAGATGATAAACAACGAAATGCCCTTCCTCTGGTATCACAACCTCGAACTCTTTCGCCTCCATTCCTGCCGTTTTTAGTTGATAAACACGCTTGTATGTCAGATGTGACATCTTCGTTGACGGCCGTAGCAACATTAGGCCATCAATGCCAACCATCGGCTCGACCATGATTTCATACCGGATATCAGCAAATGGCTCCACGTCTATGTGGATACGCCCCGCTGGTATCCATCGATCAGGGTGATCTGCTCCTGCCAATGGCCGATGGCCGTCGTCGTACATGATTCTCACGGGAAAGTGGTCCAAGTTTTGAAGCATAACCCTTGTTCTGTCTTGGAGCTGGGGAAGCTGTTGAATCTCCGAAGCCTTGAAATCTGTCAAATTTGCGAGAATGACATGAAGGTCATCTGCCTTTGTCGTCGAGCGCTTGGCGAGGGTGGTCCACATGGAAAAGAAGTGTTGAACGCCCGTGCGACTTTGAAGTCTTGTTTGACTGTATCTTATTCCAAGTCCTTCGGAAGTAATTCGCGCTTGTTCGTTGCATGCATGCTGTAGCCTATGACATAAGGCTATCTGCGCAATGGTGAGATTGATTCCCGACCAGCTGTGGGCTGGTGAAGAGTACTCATGCCGAAGAGATATCGTGCTCGAATAGAACAAAGCTTTCTCACCAACCATCCAAAGACTTGGTGAGGTAGAAGAACTCTGAAATTTGGCTCGCGACTTATGTTGATGACACAGTCTTTGAACTGAAAAAGGCAGCGACGAGAGAGCATACCTTCTTGCAATGTCCAGCACCTGGTGTTCCATTTTGAAGCCAGGCATCTCGCCAGCAAGCCTTCTCGGCCTTCGGATTCCTTCTCAGAGCGTCGAAGTTCTTCGTCCAAGACCAAAGTAGCTTGAGCAGCGGAGTAAACCAGAGCCATCTGGTCGATGGCTCTCCTTCGAAGATGAGCATGCTCCGAACGAACAGGTATGCATAGCGTGTCCATCCAAAATACGACACCAGTCCGCGTAGAGGGGCTGAAAAGGCTCTCCAGGTTCAGAAGTTGAAAAGAGGCTTGGGGCAAAGACTCAAGCATTTTGAGTCCCCGAAAAAGACGACTTACTTGACAATCGGGGAGGGCGTTTCCCTCATTGTTTCCCAGACCGTCTATCCAGACATGCGATATAGCCGTGTATTGAAGCTCGGCTGTGAAGGGTACGACTTTCATCTTGAGATTTCCATCGTCGTCTTCGTGCATGGAGATAAGAGGGATGCCGTTGCTGGCGAGAATTTTGACGACAGCATCTTCATCAACTTTTTGAAATACACAGCCGCATTCCTCGGTCGCGTGCTTGGTACCGTAATTTTTGTTGGTGTTGTAAGCTTCGCAAGCAGATGCCGTGCATTCATGGTGTGAAATGCCTTTCGATTCGATTCGTTTCATGGACGACAAGTAGTAGGTGGTCATGTAAGAATCGTAGCACTCAAGGCTGAGTACTTGATGCTCGCACCATCCATTAGCGAGCAAGCGTCTCATCAGGAGGGATGACAAGGCCGGGCACGCCCTCCCACTGTACTCGGCAGTGGCAGTGGCTCGACTTGCGCTCGGCCCTAATCGGCGAAGGTCTTTCGAGAGGTAATACAAATACTCATCCTCGGATAGTATGACCAAATAGTTGGCCAAGAATTCGACCAGGATTGCAATTGACAGATGGACAGCCAAGAGTGATTCATCTCCCTCCGTGATCCATTGAAACCAATCGCAGACCCAGGCCGCATGTTCTATCCTGGAGTAAATCCTCTTCCACAGCACGCCGGAACCTCTTTGGTCACGTAGCCGGGCTGTCAGCCTTTCTACTAGAGCCGTCACGGGCGAAGCATCGATGACGTCGCAGGATTCGCCGTTGATATTTCCATGTCGAATAAATGAGGATCGATCCAAAGGTTGATCGCTAATCACTTCCATCAATCCGAAGAAGAGCCATTCCTGCAACACCGAAGCATCCTCGCGGGTGGCCTGCCAAGTGCAATGAGGTTGGCCAACCCGTTTTGGAAATGTGGAGTAATCGCCGTCGTCGAGCTTGTATCCGGGCAGGTATGGGACCGTTATCGGGGGCAGCACAGAGTCTATGGGGTAAGGGAGATAGTCCATCGAGAGCAAATTGGTCCCACTCTGGTGACAAAGCGAGGGTCGGTGGCTGAAGTCGATATTGAATGAGCGGTCAGTTGGCGACGTTCAGCATCAGAAATTCATGCGCGAGTTTGTTTATGTGATTGTCGCGACGCTTACGAACTACAGCTGTGCCGCGCCTTTGGTTACACAATGCGTCGCTAAAATGCCCCAAGGAAGTCATGCCAAGCAAATACCCTTGGCGTGTTAGGCATCCATCGCCTACCTGACCCGTGGGTGACTATTCATGGTCGAAGATAAGGTACTGAGAGAGCGCAAACAGTTTGGACATTGACGGATTGCGTTGTCGATGCTAGTAATGACTGCTTGTGATCCCTGGCGTTCTATTAAGGTTATATGTTGGGCTATCCGTGATTAGTATTATGAAAACAAACGCGAGTGGCGTAGTTTGCCCGGGCTCTGGACTCTACCTACGTAGTACTAACGATACCAACAGGAATTGAGAGGAAAGAGAGGACCCCTGTATACAAGATGGATCATATTGCAATGGATGTTGTCTGGTGATTGGCTTGCTGCTCACGGCATGAATTACAGATATTCCGCACATATAAACCTAAATTTGAGAGAGGTTTTAAAGAAACATCTCGAAGATCGTTTTTGTTTCCCCTGAAAGTCCGCAAGATCTATGAACCCTCTTACGTCCACAATGAAACTGTCTCTGGAGAAGCAATGAATCAAACTGGTTGTGGTCAATGACATGGGTTATCTACTCAATCAAGACCAGTCCCCAGCTACCGCCTTCGGAATCCCGAAGCGCTCGCTCATAGTGACCCAAGCGGCCACAAAAAGCAAGATTCTAAACGCCTTTACATCGGCCTTCTCACCAAAACCTCTATCTAAAGCGTCCTTAACCTGCGCGTAATCTACGAACCCCAGGTTTTCCACCTTGTCTTGCGTAAGTGTCTTCTCTAACATTTGGTGCAACGGCCCGCCCTTGGGCCACACAATCGGGGCCGTGAACGGATGCTTCTGCCTCTCGTACAGCTCTTTCAGAATGAAGGGCTTTGCCGCTTCTCTCAGGATCCACTTTTCAGTCAGAGCCTGCGACGCAACGCCGATGCCCTCCCACCACGGCCCTTGGTGACGCTCAGGTGGGATCTTGTCGGGCGTGTACGCCATCTTCAGACTCGGCGGCAGGTTGTTGATGTACTCTGTCAATTTGTGGTCGAGGAACGGTGTGCGGGCCTCGACGCTGTGGGACATCTCTGTCAAGTCGCCGAGGCAGCTAAGAAGGACGTTTGGCAGGGGTCCTTTGCTATAGATGTATTGCGCCGTATGGAGAGGGTGCCATTTCTTTTGCATCTTTTCGTGGATGGCTGGCTTGAAAGATTTGACGATGACGTCTTTACAATCAAGGTGTGTCCATCTGTCGTTTTCTCTCACCCATGGAGAGAAGATATCGATGCTAGGGTGCCATGCGAGGATACACGGGGGTAAAAGTGTGTCGTTGACCTTCTTCATTGCGGGGGTAGACTCCCAACCGTGCTCGAAGGCTCCGGCGCGGGGGATGAGCAGCTTAATGTCCCGCTCAGTGGACCTTTGCATATTCTGACGAAGTTCCGAGTCGATCACCAGAGGTGAGCTTGGCATCGACAAGTCTGCCTCGCGCAGGTAATCCGGTGGGAAAAAGGCGTATCCGGCGAAGTGCTCGTCGGCGCCTTCACCAGTCAGAACCACTTTGACACCATTCTCGTTTGGAAGCGACGATAGAGTGAATTTTCCAACGCAGTTCAGATCAAAGTGGTGATGTTCGCAATGATATGCGCAATCGGCAAAGTTCTCCGCCAATATGCTCTCGTTGACTTGCGTCTTCTGTATCTGGACTCCAAGATGTTGTGCCGTTCTCTCTGCGATATCTAGACAACTTCAGTCAGTGGTGCATGGGCTTCAAAGTGGCCTAGGAGCATACCGGATTCGTCAAAGCCTGACTCTTTGGGGAATTGGATAGTGAAGCAACTGATTCGACTGGTTGCATCCTTGTTGCCTATTTTGATACCCTCATCTCTCACAAGGTGAGTAACGATTCCCGCGACTAGGGATGAATCAATACCGCCTGAGAGGTAAATACCAATCGGCACGTCAGCGCGAAGTCTAAGACGGATAGCCTCAGTAAGCCTCTCACGGAGCCCAAGGACCATCTCATCCACGCTCCTTGTCTCGCCTTCGGTCTGTCGACATGTTAGCAGTAGTCGCTTAAGATGTCACCGATTAAAGTAACCTTGTCTTTGTAGTCGGCATCCCAGTACTGGTGTATTTGCATCACGCCGTCTTTCGAAATCTCCATCCAGTGCCCTGGTGGCACCTTCTTCACGCCTTTGAATAATGACCGGCCATCTTGCATCCATCCGCCATCGACAATCGCACCCACGTCCCATTGGGGTTTCCAGCCCAAGGGCAGGAATGCCTTTGCCTCAGGTGCAACGATCAACTTGTCTGTACCATCTTCCTGGCGGACAATCGTCCATAGCAGAGGCTTGATACCGAACCTATCACGGCCCAAGATAACCTTCCCAGCTGCCTCATCGTACAGTACGAATGCGAATTCGCCGCGGAGATGCTCAAGGAACTGAGGAGCGCCGTAGGCCTTGTACAGTGCCAGGATCACTTCACTATCGCTGTGACCTTCAAATTTGTAGCCCCGCTGCTTGCACTCCTCTCGGATACGATCGTGATCATAGATCTCCCCGTTGACGATGGCATGGATTGTTTCATCGTCGCTGTGGATAGGCTGGTTGCCGTCGGGCGTCAAGTCATTGATGGCCAATCGGCAGTGACCCAGTCCTGACACATGTCAGCCATCATGACAGGTTGTCAAACATTCAAACCTCTGTACTGACCGATGAAACCATCCCCACTGACCCAGACCCCTTGCGCATCTGGTCCACGGTGAGAGATCGCCTCGAGGCTCTTGCTCAGCTGCTCTCTGAGGTCCTGAGTCGCCTTGACTTTTCCGTTGGCCTGCGCTTCTGCCGCATTATTGGTGCCGCTGGCATATCCGTTCAGGGCCTCGGTGTGGAAGTGCTGCCCTGGTCGGAGGGTGAGACAGGCCGAGATACCGCACATTTTGGCGAGTGTTTGATCAGCAATGCAGTTTGATGAAGATACTGAGTCAATAACGGTCCGGGCTGCTGCTCCGTGCGTTTTTCAGAGATGACCGATTGTAGCAGTAGCACCTACAGCTCTGAGCCGTCGTATATCAATGACAGGTGTCCCGACTCCGGCGCGGGCCGTGGGGCTGAGACTTTCGGGGCGTGTGGAGGTGGGTCCGGGCGGATGGGCCCGATGTGGATCTATCCCGTCGGGCCGGGGCCGAATTGGGAAGGGCCGGGAGTGAGAAGCTTAAAATCTGGGGTTTGCCAGACTTGACTTGTGCATGAAAAGCCCCTTACGCGCTAATCATTGGGCGTTGTCATGCGATTGAGAAGATTCGAAGGGCATGTGCGGCGAGAGCTGGCCGGCACGTTAGTAGTAGTGGACCAAGGCTCGATATGAGTATTGCCGCCGTGATCTTTCCTGTTTAATCAATAATGGAAAGCATAACAATCTTATGACTCGGGTCTCCATTGTTCATTGCAATGAATGACCCAAAACAGCGATTGATTTCCCGCGAGGCAATGAGTCGGATTCTCACGTATCGGGCGGGATGCAAAGCTTATGTTGCTTGTTGCCGAAAAAATGGCTCATGATGAGCATGAATAGTGCTCCTTGCGCAGGACCTCACGGTAATCCGTAGTGACTATGACAAAATGACAATCGCAAGTGGTCATTGGCAGATCCAATTGCACGGAGTTCCATGCGCTGGTAATTATTCAACTAGCTCAGAATTGTCGCAGTGCAAAACCTCGTAGAACACTGGTTTTGATATCCTTAAGCAGCCCTCAACATTGCAACAACACCAGCCCAGGTCTCGCGAACAGTAGCCTGGATCTGACTTGCAGGGAGAGAGAAGCCATAAGTTCCCCTATCGCGCAGCTCTAGGGTATATGTGTACTTCGACTTGCCAACACCGTGGATGTAGTCGGTGCTGTCGCCCGTAGTGGCGTACAGAGCACGGCAAGCGTTTCCGATCGTGTAAGACGTGCCGGAAACGCCCCGAATACCGGTGGCACCGATCTGCGCCATGGCTTGCAAAGCAGCGTCATCTGGAGCGACGTAGCTGCAGTCATATCCGTATGCTGCGATTAATCATGTCAGTGAGAAAGTCCAATTGAAGAAGGTCAAGAGTCCTACGCCAAAGAATGTACTGTCCGTAGGAGTGGAAGTCGATGTAGAATTGAATGCCCCTGCTGGCGCTCAGCGAATCGACTTGAGCCTTTAGGCCCCTGATCTCTGGTGTGTCCGCGGCGGCAGCGCCCTTGTAGGTCTCGGAGCAGGGATTGGTAGATGCGCCGCCCGTGAGTTCCCACTTGTAGGGCCAGTTGCGGTTAGGGTCACGGCCAACACAGCTGCTGCCGGATTGGGTCTGACGGTTCTTGCGCCACAGACGGTCGGTGCTCTGGGTGTAGACGAAGCCATCAGGGTTGACGACTGGAGTGATGTAGCTTGAATTGTGTGTCAGCTAATGTCTTTGCCCAAAGCATGCACTAAGAAACGCTCAAGACATTCGCACTTACAAGTCAAACTTGTCGATCAGAGCCTTGACCGCAGAATCGGTGGAGTACTTGGTCAGGAGCTGGAAGGCCATATACTCGGTGGTCTACTGCCGCGTTAGACTGATACAGCTGAGTTCTGAGGGGTGCTATGTTACCATGGTGCTGATCCACTCGCGAGCGTGGACTGTGCCGTGGAAGATGACGGCCGGCTTGGAACCCTTGCCTCCGCTGCCCCAGATGTGGATACCCGTCAGAGCACGACCCTGGACGGAAGTTCCAACAGTGACAATTTCGGACTGGCTAGGGAAGCCTCCTTGAAGGTCTCTAAGGAACTGAAGGTGGTCGGCATAGCTGTGGTACGCGGTGAACCACGTCTCGCTAGGAACTGTAGGAAGATTGAGGTTAGTCACAATACGCAAAGTTGGACGACCTTCTCAGTCAGATCGCTGCACAGATCGCGAACATACCAGCGTAGACTGTAGCAGTCTCCTCCTCAGCGAAAGCAGCACCGATGTCCTCGACGAGAACCGTCGTGTTGACTGCAAGCTGGGAGATGGCATCGACGTTGTCAGGAGACGCGACCAGATCGAGCTTCTCCTTAGACCCGGGGTTGAGAATGGCGGCCGCCAGCTCGCTGATCTGATCAGCGACACCCCCTGCGTCCTCAGGAAGAGTGATGCGAAGGCCTTTGAAACCGTTGTAGTCAACCTTGGTTGACTTGGGCACCACAGTGGCCAATGCCAGCGTGAACAACCCAGCCGCCGATAGGATGGAAGCCTTCATGATGAGTTAGGATATGAAGGACGTCGACGAGACAAAGGAAATGGCTCCGGGAGCCAAGATCAAGTTTGGCAAAAAGTCGCGACTGTGGGGCTTGACACCAAGAGTGAGGAAGGCCTTGCCGAAGGATATTGCCGTTGAGAAGACCCCATTTTATAAACATAAGAACAAGTGACTGAATGCTGCGTCTTCCTCTACGTTTTTCTGTCACAAGCTAGAGCACTGAAAAGAAATTCCCTCGTCAAACTGCGGAAGTGACAGGCTAAAGCGGTAGGTGATATTCCAGCTGGGGCATGATGCGACTTCACCCGCCGCCAAGAGAGAGCCAAGCGGGAAATCGCATGTCTTGGCAATCTACCTTGCCAGAAGAGGAAGTTCCCTACCCCCAACTTCGGTACAGC
This sequence comes from Colletotrichum noveboracense, assembly GCA_026319125.1. NCBI lineage: Eukaryota > Fungi > Ascomycota > Sordariomycetes > Glomerellales > Glomerellaceae > Colletotrichum > Colletotrichum noveboracense. The sequence continues at coordinate 41,953 of JANUHK010000239.1, read as the reverse complement.
CCAAGATATTGGGTAGGTGCCTCCTGCTGCCATTTAAAATCACTCCGTTCGCTTGCGGAAGGTGAGTCTCACTGGGTGAACCGAACAATATGAAAGAGGGTAGCCATCAAGGTCTTTGTTGTCCGGCCACAACTGGAGGTGATCCGATCTGAAGTTTGAAGTTGATATCTCACACTGTTGGGATAGTATCAAAAGACAGTATCGGTTTCAAGCCAATCATTGTGTGTCGCTTGTGATTAGTTTCCGCCGCCGTCAACTTCCTTGTCCCGAGAGACGCGCGGAAGGCGGGCCGCATCTCGGGAGATGAAGTGGGGCAAGTCTCGGCAGCAAGTCCGGCAGAAACCGAGTCATCCATGCAAGACCTTATGGCATTTCATTCAAAAGATAGCTTTGAAGACGAGATTGAATTTGGAAATCGTGGCAACCAGAATGTCTTTACTGCGACTCGATCTGATTATAATGATTTTCTCTATTATTTTCGTGCATTTCATTTCAAATTTTCAGAAGTATCCCATTCGTCGCGCAACCATGAGGGAAATAGCAGCAAATAAGATTATACCACTCATGATGCCGAAGAACGCGTTCAAATTCTCATCTCCGCCCCAAGGCACCTTGACATTCATACCAAACAGACCGCATACCACGTTCAGCGGAACGATGATAGTCGCAATGACGGTGACACGACTTAAGAAGTCGTTGGTCCTGTTGCCCATATCGATGTTATCGATGGAGAGTTGGGCTAGGTAGTTGCTGTGTGACCGCGAGAGCATCGTATCAAAATGCACAAGACTGTTCATCATCGTTACCGCATGGTCTTGGATGTCGCTGAGGTACAAGGCGATGTCCATGCGTGGGGTGACATCGTAGTCCTCGGTGCAACGCTTGGTGAATGCGCGCAAGACGTCGGCTTTACCACCAAGCAAACGCATCAAACTCATGACATTCTTCCGAGTCAGCCCGATGCGGCGCAGGAACACCTGGTTGTCTTCGGGGCGCGTGATGAAGACTTGGTCTTCAATTGCGTCTGCCTCGTGCTCGATTTGGTTGATGCCTGGGCCGAATGAGTCGACGATGTCATCACTGGGACAGAGTTAGTCATGACCAAGACAGGTGTATACGCTGTTTCTGGGATGGTCCTTACATCAATGCGTAGCAGATCCAGTCACTGCTCAGCGACACCTGTTCCTTCAACTGCGAAATGCGGAATCGGACCCGGGAGGCATGTGAGTTTGGCGTAAAGCTGAAGCTGATGATCCCCTCTCGGAAGACGACCACGTAGACGTTGAAAGGGTGGTAGTCAACTCCATGACCATCAGGCTCGTCCACGGTCGCAAAGGACCTGAAACAAGCGAAATAGTACGACGGAAACAACTCAATCTTCTCCCGGCTTTCCTGGTGGATGATATCCTCAATGGTGAGAGGGTGGATACCAAACGCCTTGCAGATGGTCCATGCCTCGGAGCCAGTAGGGTTGTTCATGTTGAGCCACCATACCCCATCCGGCTCCTCATCTGGGAAGTCGAACAAGGTCCGGATATTTTCACAGGGCAGGACGAGGTCCCCAAACTGCGCAGCGTGGATGGTGGACTCCAAGGCAGACGAGAAGAAGTTGAATCGGCTCTGCTCGGGATGCTGCTCGCTGACACGGACGTGGACATTGCTCACAGCATCCGCCTTCTCCTGTGAGATGGAGACCCGCTCAGTAACGACATCGATGAAATCACCGTCCGCAGTGAACATGGGTGAGCTATGCGGCATCGCGCTGTCCGGCAGGTTGGCAAAATCCGCGCTGTCAGGCCGCTCTCCATCCTCCGCATGAGCCAGCGTCTCGAGGTAGTCAAAGTCGATGTACAACCTATCCTTGGGGTGCACCTGATCCCGCGAGTGCGTGCCGTCAACCTCCGTCGTTGCCAAGCCCAACGAGTTGCGGTGGCCACATGTGTTGTGTGAGCGGCTGTGACAGCTCCGGCTACTGCCAAGAGGCTTATCTGGGACACCTTCGTAGCCGTCTTCGTCCTCGCTATCGCTGTCCGGCCGGTGCTCCTGGCCGCGGCGACGTGCTGCGGCGAACGCCTTGACCGAGTTCGGTGGCGAGACCGTGCGCCTGGTTGAGTCAAAGGTCGGACGGCGGCTTAGGGGTTGCATCGACGGCGAGCCGAGGAAGGCGTCGAGAATGTCCTCGCGGGTGGAGGCGTGGTCGGCGCTTCTATCGCGAGGGCGTGGGCTGAGTCCAGCTTGGCGAGCACTCAGAGGGGAGAGGGGAGCGGATGCGTCGTGAGCCCGGATGGGCTTGGTCGTCTCTTTCTCGGGCATGTTGGAAGATTGAGGATTGGTAGATTAGATCCGAAGGTAGGTTGGATGGGCTAGGTGTTGTTGGGGGACCATTCTCTTTCGAGATGGCACACTTGTAGTGTAAGTTCGATGAAGCAATCTGGTGAGAGGATCTTGAAGCTCCTTATGGTGGTTGACGAGAAACGTGTGCCATTCTCAAAGGGTTGTTCAGAAAGACAGAAGAGCGGTCGGAGATGATTGTTGTATGCCAATAGGTCTCTGCGGTTCACCTTCTCATCTGGTGTCGTCTCATGGTCGACCGGTTGATGTAGTTGCGACTTGGCAAAAGTCCAATAAGGCAATCGACGGTGTTTTGCATGGATTCAGATAATGTGGTAAGGATGGATGCTGAAGAAAACAAAGACAGTGATGGCGATGTCGAGGAGAGATTAAAAGGCTGCCCGACCGAACGGGTGTCTTGAACTAATATTTTAGCACAGCCTCAAAAGCGGCGGAGTCAGGTTAAGGTTTTCAGACATCGGTCCAATACCTCACCGCGCAAGGGACTATCACAATCGCAACCTGGGGAAAATCCGGTCAATCGAAACCCCTGTCGAGCCTGTGAACCCCCAAAACACGGTGACGTGCAGCTCAGGCAGATTGTAGCGTGAGGGAATTTCGTGCCGGCGGAGAAACAACACGGCCCCCAGTCCTGGGATCTGAAGAAGCCCGATTTCTTCACAGATTACACGACGACGCCTCGCCTCAAGAAAATCGAGCTTAAGCCACTTCCAGCCAAGCTTCCGTTCCCCCATTCTCGCGGGCTTCTCACATGTAACACGGAACTAATCCCATCTTCTGACTCGGCTGCCTCCTCCGCACAACCACAGCCCCCGGCTCCTCTTCCCCCAACCAGTCGACGGGTAAGATCAGCGACGCAGCACTCAAATGCCTCATAGCAACAATACCGCGCAGCGGGCGCTCGCGATGTTGCGGCATAACGCATCTGCCTCAAAGGATCCATCAGCGCCCCCACGACACATCTCATGACCTCTATTTACAGATAAGAGGTCTTTTTGTATTTTAAGAAGGTGAGAAGTAATGCCTCAGTTCGCGCGTCTGGGCATAATCTGCACCACACACAGCTGAGACGGTTAGGCGGCTGTGACGGCAACCGCTCTGAAAGCTAGAAGTTAGACTTTTACATCGTCATCATCAAGTCTGGGGGAGAACACGCGACCGTATTCTGCAGCTAAGCAGCTGGTCTAGGTATCGCACGTGGAAAGTCGGTGCGGGCAGGCTGCCCATCTCACCGCCTCCCACATGTTTGGGACGTAGGGCGAAGCCGGTCGCACCCGAGAGACTGGGAGAACAATCGATTCAATTCTTTGACAACACGTTGATTCGCAACTAACACGACGCGAGATCTCAAAGCCGCCCGAACTTCGTTCTCGCAGCGCACGTGCATCAGGAGCACCGGCTACACTTGGCCCACGACTCCAAGATGCGCTCAGACCGTCGCCTTCAACCGAAGCTTCGAAATTGCGCTGAAAACTCATCATCGGCTTTTTTGTCTTTCATTCTCACCTCACGGACTGCAGTATTTAGATGACGATCAAACTGAAATGACATGACCGATACACAGTTCTAACTGACAATTTAATGATTCGTCTTTCTACCTCATTTCATCATATGCTACTAATGGCAGCAAAACGCCGCAAACTTCGCAAACTCATCGTCTTCCAGAAGCTGGTCCATCTCATCAGCAAACAAACTGACGAGCAGCTCGATGCCACCGTGACTCTTCATTGGCAGTACCATGCAAAGTCTAAAGTTGGCGTTGAACGCATCCATCAGCGGACGCAGCGACTCAGGCTTGCCGTCGTTGTCGAAGATGTCCGCCCCGAAATTGATCTTGTCCAGCGGCAGAAGCAGCACCGACGTAATCATGACATCGAAGCCGTCCAGCCGCGTGAATGCGTGCTTCAGCTTGGTGTAGTTCGGAACTTCCCTCATAAGAGTGAATGCATCCTTCACAAGCCCTGGGTTCACCTTGGCGGCCTGGGCGCGCACCTTCAGAGCCACGTCGCGAAGGCTTGTTGTGGGTGCCGCAAGGTCGACCACCGTCATGGGCACCTTATTGACGATAACGAGATTTCCAGCGTAAGATGACGGCAAAGCGGGATCGAAATCTGTGCGGCCGTCTACTGGTGACTCGAGGTAAGACACCTCATCTGGTGGGGTGGACTGCCCGGCGGCAATAGCTGCACGGTATCTCGCCTTCATCAGGGCCCGCCAGAAAAGGGCTAGAAGTGCATCGTTCGCCGACAAGCCCGAGCCGTCGTTACCATCGGAAAGCACCTCCCGCTTCAGTGCATTGAAGTTCTCAGGCGAGATGTAGAAGATACTCGACTCCATCGTCCGTGTCGGCGCCGGAGGTGGGGCCGCATGCTCCGCCGGATCATCCTCCGCATCCGGGGGCTGAAACCCGAGGAAGCCCCACGTGTCGCGCGGGATCTCCGCAACTGGCTTCGCGGGTGATTTGCTCCACAGCCTTTCCAGCAAAGTCCGGTCAAAACTTTCCGGTGCAAGCCAGTCGCAGACGTTGCTGTCAGGATTTCCCAAGTTTCGACAGTGCTCTGCCCAGGCTCTCATCGCGGTGACCATGCCGGTCGCATCGCTGGCAGAGTGATGGAATCCCGTCGCGAGGATGCAGCCACCGTTGACGAAATTGGCCTGGGCCAAGAACACATCTGCACCGCCAGAAAGATCCGGCACGAAAGGCGCGGAGAGGACGAGCTCGTCGTCAAAGGCAGAGAACTCGAAGCCGGCGTCACGGAGGTCTTCAAAGTCGGGCAGGACTTCCGAGACGTCCTTGAAGACAAGTTGTCTCGGGGGATTAGTCCTGTCGCCGGACCCTGAGGGGTCGTACGACACTACGATATGTCCCGGCCTCCAGCCCGGCTCACGTTCATCTCTCGGAAAGATGCGGCCATTCAGGAACGGAAACTGTCGAAGGGTGCCTTGCAGCCCGGCTTGCAGGTGCGCAAAGGCCTGCTGGAAGGTGACTTTGGGTTGCAGTGGGAGGTAGACGATGAATTTGATATAAACTCGCGGCGGAATCAGGTCGAAGACGCTTAGCTGTGTGGTCACGCTGCTAGTGGTCTCATTGGCGGCGTTGACGCCAATATGCGTGGATGTCGTGGCATACGTGTTGGTCGCCATTGTGACAAATCTGATGGTATCCAATGCAGGATTCAACGTCGGCCCTTGTTAAGATCACTGAGAGTATGCGTGTCGTATTTCACGTACCACTGTCATAGCAACAAATACTGGTCTCCTCTTTCTGCCCTGTTCAGCGGGCGGACTGGTCAGAGCTTATGCCGGGATGACCCAAGTCGGGGCCGGAGCTGACCGAAAAAGGAAATCGTATTGCAGAGCATCGTGCCAATGCTTCTAGAAAGACACGGGAACTGTGGCCTGTCTACCTGAGAAGTTCCATTGCAGGTAAGAAATACTAGGGACGAGGACGTAAATCGCGAGCCATTGAATCCGTTCAATTTGAGTGATGTGTTCAAAATGACTGAAGCAGCCTGACTAAAAAGGCGACAAACTAATGACGATGATTACAGTGATGCTAGAATACTGAAAGAACAATGAAATTAGATTGAAATGAGACCATGGCAAAGAGCCCAGCCTCATCATGCTTGCTTCTGTGGCCACTTCGTCCGCTTCAGCGCTCGGGCGTAGAAATTCAAAGGTCGCACAACGATAAACTCTGGATCATACACCACAGCCTCCGTCGATGCGTCCTCAAAATGATACCGATAAACCAGTTTCGCCATGGCGCTCTTCACCTCCAACAGTGCGAGATTGTACCCCACACAGCCCCGAGTACCCGCCGCAAAAGGCGTGTACGCCATCTTGTGTCTCCCCTTCACAGCCTCGGTCTCCCACCGGTCGGGGTCAAACCGGGTGGGATTATCCCAATGCGCCGCGTTTTTGTGTATAGACGGAAACGTGGGGATGACGACGGCGCCCTTGGGCAGGAAGTAGCCGCCCGGCAGAACAACATCCTCTTTTGCGTTGCGCGCCGTCTGGAAAGACGGGTTGTGCATCCGCTGCGTTTCCTTGACAAACTTATCCAAGAACGGCATCTCGGTCAGCTCGTCGTATGTCCACTCTTTCCCCGCCTCTGCTCCATTGTCGACGAGCTCCTGAAGCAGACGCTCTTGGTTTCCGGGATACTTGACCAATGCGTAAACCAACCATGCCAGCAGGGAGGATGTGGTGACGAATCCAGCTCCAACCAGGATAACGCAATTGCTCAACATAATATCCTCGGGAAGCTTCTCGCCATTGTCGTCAGTTGCCCGGCGTAGATAATCTGCCACGCAAGTCGCGTTGAGCGCTGCATCCTTCATTGGAAGGTCTGGGGATGTCTCCGGTGGCATGGATTCTTCGATGCCTTTGGCAACGCCGTCCCAAAGCAATTGTCGAACGAGGCGAAGTCGCTTCGGGGTGCCGAACGGAAGGTATCCGTACCAACTTCCTCGAAGAGATGTCTTTTTCATCAGAGAAAGATACTCGCCGAGCAATCTGATAGTCTCATGGGGTTTTGAATCGATTGAGTCGAAGTGCCCCAGATCCATCCCAAGGATGACCTTCCAGATGATCTCGCCAGCCATTTTGAAAGTGTACTGGTACACATTGAAAGCGAGCTCCTTGTCGTCAAGCTCATCAAAGACTTTAAAAGACCTATCCACACAGGTCTGCACGATTGGCGTGTAATGACGCACAGCCTTTGGTGTCAGACTTGGAGGGATGAACTTGTGGGCGAGCTTGAATGCAAGGGCATCACTATCGCAAGTGAACAGAGCCTCATTGTTGCGCATGTAATACAACGGATGACTGGGATCTGATGTTGTCTTGGTAAAGAATTGGCCTTCGCGGAGAACTTCGCGCGATACGTCTGGGTCATTGGTGAGATAGATCGTGGTTCCCATGTTCACCGTTTTGATGACTGGCCCGTATCTGTCGAACAGGCGGTCATAGTTGCCAAGTGGGTCTGGGTACAGCTCATAGCGATTTCCGACGTACGGCAATGGCTCTGGTCCGGAGGGCTCTCTCACGATCTCCCCGTTGACCCTGATTTGCACTGGAGCATCGCACTTTTCGATGTCGTCCAGTGATGTCAGAACGTCTCTTCTGTTGTAAAAACAGATAGCTTCTCTATGGTCAGCGACGAGCTACTCGCACACTGGGTATCACACACTTACAATCACAGTCAGAGACAGAAAAGACTTTGGCGATGCCTGCCTTGAGCTCCTGCATGCTCTTGATGCTTGGAAGACTCAACGTATGACATCGCTCGAAAGGGCCATGACCAATCGTGAAATGTTGCTGGAACATTGTGATACGGAGGTGAGGGTTGAGCCTCAGCCGACGATGACCTGTGATTGGGTGAAGCTGAAGGAACTACGATTGACGATTGGGAATAGCAAATCCAAACGCGTCAAGATTTTTGCTCAGTAGTTCACTTTGAGGCCCTGGATATTCCGCGATGCTCAAATTCGCTTGGCTCCCCGTTGTTGCCTCTTTGGGCCACGCGAAGCTGGGATGACCCTGGAACATGGCATCGGCGAAGGACAAAATCATCCAGCCGAAGGCCGAAACGGGCACCCCCGCTCGGGCCGGTCCTCTTCTGCTGCCACTTTCGGCTGCCCGGACCCACTCTTCTAGTCCGGTCTTAGTCCTTTGGCTGGCTCATGGATACGGGATGAGATGGGTGAGAGAGTGTCCGCAGGAGACTATTCGATGAGGAATATTGAACTGCAAAGACTTTGACGGACGGCCAAGCTTCAGGAATAACGCAGCTTTCAATTGGAAACTGAAAATTGACGATGGACGTGATCACGGAGTCCGAGCTTGCGAAACACTACGAAGTCCACAATCTGTGGGTGTGTATCCGAGGCAAAGGTAACTCATTGCGTCACTACATCTGACAATGATGTCTGACGACTGCAGTATACGATATTTCCAGCTACGTGGATGACCACCCTGGCGGTGTCGAGGTCTTGAAGGATGTAGCAGGATCAGACGGCACCGAGAGCTTTGAGTATGTTGGTCATTCCGAAGACGCATACAAAACGCTCGCGAAATTCCAAATCGGCGTTCTGGAGGGAGAGGTATGCTATGATTATCTCTGTGTGCTTTTCCGAATTTGCTAGCTGACTCAAGATGCAGACGAACGAAGCGGCGCCGATCTCTTCCCGAGCATGGGATGCTCAAAGAGCACAGCTTCAAAGTTCTTCATTGAAGTCAAAGGCGGCTGGCTGGCCCGTAGCGGTGACACTTCTGCTGGCTGCGGGGATCGTCAGCCGGTGGTTGCTCCAGAATCAGCAAGCATACGAGAAGACAACATTCATATTTGTATGGAACGTGTCGTCTCCGTTTTGGACAGGAATATTACTTGCAACGTTGGCAAGCTTGAGCATGTATTTGTATTTGTATGCTAGATTTACCAAGACGCTGGAGTACTACAAGGAGGTATGGGAGTATCCTTCGTACTTCAGCTGCAAGGTAAACAGGGCCAATATTTGAGGTGGCGAGATGAGATGAGTAAATCGAACAAAAGCTTACAAGTGGGGCATGACTCGCTCATACTGGCAGAGGTCGAGGCAAAGGTGTGACTGCGAACTTAAAACCCGCCGCGTCCCCTATGATTATGATGAGCTGTACACTCCTTGCAATTGTCCAAAGGTATCAATCTCACGATGCACACATACTTCCTCGGGTTAAGCCTCGTCGGCTACGATGCCCTTTGGGGGAGGATGATCCGCAGTGGTGTGGCCGGGTCTGTGGGTTCAGTAAAGCGTACAGGCACGTTTCCGAACGGCGATGTTCTCCGAACCAGGTTCACCGGGATATCCGGCCTTGACCAATTTCTCGTCCCGGCTGTCATCTTCTACAACAACATCCTCAGTAACGGATCTTCGGCCGATCGGATGTTGCTGATCAGTCTTTTTACGACAATGCAGACGGTGTCGCACTGCATGTTAGTTTTGGGATGGGACCGAGGGAAGCGGCCGCCTTTGGCGATCCTGTGAGCATAAGCCGATGAACAGAAGAAGCCTGCTAATCAATTGACAGAGAGCACCTTTCATGGGGCGTTTTCAACCAAGCTTGGGGCGCTGCGGCTGTGTATCCTCTCTACTGCTTCACGCATATCGAGCGTTTTCTCGATAACGCCCACGGCAGCGAAGAGTCGGAGGTTGGACCATCCGATTCCAGCGAGGCATGCGCACTGATTCCAACCGCAATCTTGGGTGCCATCACTCCGGCGATGTTGCTCTATCCCGCGTTCAATTCATCTTGCACCACAAGCCAGCGACAGAGACTTATCGCATTTTACCGTTTTACCCCTCTCGCTTTAGCATTCGCTCACCCCATTTGCTGTTGGGCCCAAGGAAAATTGTCAGCATACTTGGCGTGGAAGCCGGCGCCGGCGAGTGCGAAAGCCTACACCATGGCGTCTTTGATGTTTTCAGGTTTTGCTGCCGCAGCTGGGCACTTGTGGGCTTTACTGGGCCCGTCAGAGGGTGGTTTGCGTCGCGTCTTTTGGCCGGCCGAGTGCATCGACAAGGCCTCAACTACAGTTATTGCGGATGGAGCACGAGACTTCCTTCAATGGGACATTTTTGTAATTACAGCAGCGCTTGTCCCGTTTGCGGATCAAGTGCTGAAATCATCGGCATTGCTTCATCGATTGAAAAGGCGGAAGTGGTTCTCAGTTCTTATGGATTCATTCATAGGTAGGATGGCTGTGCTTACCGTCGCTAGCGGAGTACTCTCTCCTGGTGCGGTACTGGCATTTTCACTGGCTCTGAAGATGGCTTTATGAAGTTGAGCCGAGACGTTGAGTGGAATAAAACATTTGGGTCCAATAGCAGTTCAAGTCTAGATCCGAGTTCCAGAAAGCCTTTAATCATTCTCGTTGATATTTACTCTACTGCGCACCGGCCTTTTCTGTCATGTTTGCCATCAACTTGCTGCTGCTCGCAATTTCCAATGCCAGCTTGGACAGCGGTGATGGGCTCAACAACTCAAACACAGACATGTCTGACTGAAGGTCTCGGAAGATCCTGTTGCGAAGCTCTACGGCTTTCAAGGAGTCCACTAGATCAAACACTGTCAGTATGCACGAGAAAACACTGGTTCGAGGAGCAAAGGTCAAACTTACCACCAAAATCATAGAATGCTTTCTCGGGATCCACCTCACTGGGAGCAATGTCCATGACTTGCGCAGCATACGTCTTGAGGACATCCTCAAAGATGAGCGCGGCGTCAGCTAAGGTCTCGGCTTTTGCTATTCTCTCTGAGGCTGACTGCTGGCCTTCAGAGGCACCAGAGCTAGCTGACGCATCATGGTTGACTCTATGACTGAACTTGGGATCTCTGGTCCAGGCTGCTCCGGTTGGAATGGAGCTTCCTAGACCAAGAACAATCTGGGGCTCGATTTCCCGTCCGTCAGCGGTGCGGCCACCCATGGCTGCTCTCAGGACAGTGTCGAGCTCCTTTTGGGTTGTCTGGAGACCATCCCAGCGATGCTCATACATCTGGAGGTAGGCGTCCATGTCAAAGTCTCCGGTAAAGTGGGCCGAGTCAGTGACCAGTCCGACGTCAATCGCGGTGGCAGCGAGACCTTTGCTTCGGCGGTAGTGAGCAAAGGCGTCCTCAAAAGTGTTGCCGGCGGCGTAGTTCGATTGGGCTGCATTGCCGATGACGCAAGTAATGGAGGAGAGAAGGATGAAAAAGTCGACGTCTTTCGGCATGTAGTTGTGAAGGTTCCTGGTTCCTTGAATCTTAGGCCGTATCGACCTCTGCCACTGATCGTATGTCATATTTTCAAAAATGGCGTCCTGATGCTGTTAGTAAAGTCAACGATATATGCCCAGCAGGAAGAAAATTCGTACCTCTAGAACCATGGCGCACTGAATAACGCCCTTGATGCGACGTTGGCTTTGAATCAAGGCCTTCACCGCAGCTTCAACCTGAGAGGCGTCGGAAACATCACACTTCAATGCGTCCACTTTCAAGCCTCGGTCGCGGAATCCGACCAGCTCAGCCTGGGCCTTGTCCCCTCCGGATCGTGAAAGGAAGACAACGTGACCGGCGCCATGCTCGAACATCATCTCAGCAATCTGAAGGCCGAGAGCTCCGAGACCACCGGCAAGGATGTACGTAGCGTCACTGTCCAGTCTGAGTTCAGGGAGCCTTGATGGGGCAACAAGGGCCTTGTCGCCTGGATCCAGTCGAATAACAAAATCTGTCGGGCCAGACTCTCCAATGTTGGTGAACTCGGAAACAGACCGTATGACACTTGGAATGACTGGACTAATCTGACCTCTCTCGATGAGGTCGCAAGCACTCTTGAAAAGTCTGCTTACAAGTGCCGGCTTTGCTTGAAGAAGTTGAGATGTGTCGGCCTTAACGACTGTGGCATTTCGAGCCGGTTTTGTGTTGACTGGATGAGACGCGTTCTCTCCGCTGATATCTACGAAGAAACCAAAGTCTGCCAGGCATTCGAACCAAGTTGAAGTCGGGAGAGCCTGGCGGCAGTTTAAGATGAGGTCTACACCTCGTCCATCCGTCTGTCGCAATATTGACTTCTTGCAATGGTTTGAGATGTCTTCGAAGATGCGGGTTGAGTCAAGACACAGGCTTTGGTTCACCGTCGGGTTCTGGGAAGCACTCTCCACTGTCACGAAAGCAGTCGTTCCCAATACGCGCGAAAGATGGGTGGCCATCTGGCCAACGGACGTCTCTCCTCCATGAATGAGAACCGTCTGTCCATCTTCAAGTCTTGCAACGTGAGACAACGCATACTGCGCCGCAACCAAAGCCGGGATAGTTGCACAGGCCTCTTCGGATTGCATGGTGTCAGGCAAGACTCTCACAAATGACTCTTCAACCCGAGGCTTTGTATGACAAGAACCGGAACGCAAAGCAATCACACGCTGCCCAACGTGAACAGACGTGACTTTCGGAGAAGCCGCAGCAATAGTGCCCGTGACGGCCATGGCCGAGATAACGGAGGTTTGGCCCTCCGAAGAATCTGCACTGCTCTTCTGTACGGCCAGATACTCAGCATTGATCTCAACCTCCGCGGAGGCGAGAGATGCCGCCATATCGTCATCAACCCAAACAAGTCGGTGGTCTTGTTGAGAGAGAGTGCGTGGATTGTCGTCTCCCAGAGCCTGCATAATTGGCTTGAGACTTTGATCTCTTGGGCCCAAGTCGATGTCGATACCTTCATCTTCCACGAATCTCGGCACGAAGATCGTCCCGTTGAGTTCTGCGTACTCCAGCTCAAGCTGTGAAGAATCATCCGCGAGGGAGGTGTGCCAGACGCTCATGATCACATCAGAACTTGCTTCCGACGAGAGGTAGCCACCTCGGCTAAGGTCCAGATGTGGCAAGGTGATGTGAGAATACTCCGTGCGCATCACTCGGAGGAGTCCTTGAGAAGGCGCGAACTCGAGCCCGCCATCCCAGTTCTGCAGTTCTCCACCGCGGGTCACCCAAAACAGGTGACTCGCACCGGAGACCAATGTCTTGAACTGCAGAAACTCCTCGGAGGTCCAAGAGTACACCAATGGAGATTCAACCTCGAGAAGCGATATGACATGCTTTCCTCGTAGATCATGAGCCTGCTCTAGTAGGACTGGATGAACTTGGCATCCGAGCGCGTTGAGTCGGGCCGTCAACATGGCTTGCAGATCCTGAGGCAGAGCCGGACCAGCTCTATGTAGCAGGAAGACATGTTCTGGAACAGTCGTGGACTTCGATGCAGGAGACTTCTGGGAGAGGGCAAGAGCACGGCATGACTCTGCTTCAGAGATGGCGATCCTTGTCTGTAGGCCTGAAGCAGACGTATCTTTCACAGTCTCTCCACTGGAGTCAGGCGCGAGGATGGGCCCAATCACGCCAAGGTAGCCTTTCGGCTGCAATGCTTCATGGAGTCTATGGAAGCCAGCTGAGCTGTGAATGCTTTCGGATGGGTCGTCGAGAACAAGTAGCAAGTCGAAGCTCTCGTCTGAGAACGGGAGTGGCTCGTCATCTTGAGCAGGCCATTCTTGCGCATTTATAACATGCTGAGAAGACTTGGGGAGACAGTTAATGATCTTGCTTGCGTCCTTCGTTGTTGTGGCTAACGCGAGCTTATTGGTTGATTTGACATTTCCCTCGCTGGCAGTAGTGAATGGGTGAAGTAGGTTTTGCAGCAGCCTTTGAGCCCAGTCGGCTGTATCCGCAACCACGATGAGCGCTTTGTAGTTTGGCCTTTTGTGATACAGTCGGTCCAATAGCTGCAAGACAGCTGCCGTCACTTCTCCAAAATCCGCAACTGAAGGCGAACCCTGCAGCGCGACCGGGTCGCGAATGAAGTCGAAGTCTTCTTTCCAGCGAAGCTTGGCACATACCCTTCGAGCAGAATCGCTAGTCAGAGATGATGCATCTCTAGATGAAGTTACCTGTCTGAGGGCGAAGTCGCGGACGATGAGCTTTGGCGCCGACCAGTCCTCATCCGATACGATCAAGTCACCAGATGTCTCGCGGCCGTCGGTTCGGAGGCGCTTGGCATAGCCAGTGTAGACACTGCCATCACCCCGAGGCAAATTTGTCGAGACGTACATGTGCTTCAACGTGTACGGAACTGCTGCTTCCTCCAATGGCTTCCCATCGGTGAAGGCGATGAAGAGGAGGTGGAAGATGGCATCCATAGTGGCGGGGTGGATGAGATGGGGGAACTCGAAATTGGAGGGCATAGCCGACTTGGTGTCAGGGATTGCGATAGAACCGCAAGCAGTGTATTCTCCGGGCACGGCTGCAGCTTGAAAGACGTTCCTGAAGGTTGGGCCGTACTCAACACCCACAGACTCGAGGTCATCGTAGAAGGAGTCCATGTCAAGCTCCTCAGACGCATGCTGCTCAATGTCCTGTCGCTCGGCGGCGAAGTCTCGCCATTCTGTCTCCGAAGGACCAAGGCGGTTGCGATTATCGTTCTCGTAGTCGAGCGTCAGGGATCCGTAGCAATGCTTGGTCCATGACCCCACCGAAACTGTGGAGTAGACAGTGAAGCTCCAAGTCGAGGGCATCGAGTCGTCACGGCGCAGACTGACTTCAGTCTGAACGGCTTGATCTCTTGAAGGCACGACCAAACCTCGCTCAAACTTCAGATTCTGGAAGGTGATTCCCCTCAGGCGTCTCTCGGGATCAGCCAGTCGTTGAGCAGCCTCCATAGCCATCACGATCATGCCAGCTGCTGGATAAAGCGTGGTCCCAGTGATCTTGTGGTCTTCAATCCAAGGGTTTTCCGAGATGCGCAGGTAGTTCCGCCACCTCGGTTCCATTAGGTTCTGCAAGTCGACGGCAACGCCAAGGAGGTCGGTCCGTGGGCCAGAAGGAAACCTATTTGAACGTGCTATGGTCGACTCGTGCCAGTAGCTCTTGCTGTGGTTCCACGGATACGACGGAAGATCTGGCAACGCCATCGGCATAGTCTCAGTTATGATGCCATTGACATGAAGAAGATTCACAGCGTGTCCAGAGGCCCATAAATGTCCCGCGAGTTCCAAAGAGGTAGACTCGGCATTTTTGCCACGCGTGATAGCAGAGAAATACGGTGCCTCTTTTGCGGCCTTGCTCTGGCTCGCTTTGACAATTTCGTTAACTGGGCTTTGCAGCGCGCCGTGCGGACCGATCTCGATGAAGGCGCTCCATGCCGTACGATTGCGACTTCGTCCCTTTGATGCTTCGGGGGAATGTTCCAGGAGATTGCTCATGGCCTGAGAAAAGCGGACTTGTACGCACATGTTCTTCATCCAATAGGGACCGTCGAGATCTCTCGAGGTAACGCGGTTGCCGGTGAGAGATGAGAACATGGGCGCAACTTCATCTTCGTCGGAGAGTGGTAGAATGACTCCCATACGATCGACATACTCTTTGGCAACAGTGCTCATGTGAGGAGAGTGATAAGCCGTTTTGACGCGAAGCATTCTGGCAAACTTGCCATCAGCCGACATCAGCTCGCATAATTGAGATATGGAATCCTGGTCTCCCGAGAGTGTCACGCTTGAGGGGCTGTTGACGCATGCCACCACAGCAGAACCGGGAGGCACTTGATCCAGATATGTGGCTGCCTCATCTTCGCTCAGCCCGGCTGCGAGCATGGCGCCGACTCGAGGGCTTACAATATCGGCGACCTTGGCGGAACAAACCCCACGGAGGTAGGCCACCTTAACAGCATTGCAGCGAGAGATGAGTCCGGCAGCGTAGGCCGCGCCTATGATAATGTTAGCGAGTTGTACGATAGCTCCTTTCAAAACTGATCCCATACCTATTTCGCCACTTGAGTGGCCGACAACAGCTTTCGGGATGACACCCCAGGCCCGCAGCAGGTCCACCAGCGCGATCTGAAGGACCGTACATAGTACCTGGCTGTACTGAGGAAGATCGACGTTGGAATCAGAAGTCTTTGACAATTCATCGATCAAATCCCACGGGCACCCGTAGTGCTCGAGTAAGACCTGCGACTTATGGATACTCGTTCGGAAGATGCAGTTGTTGAGTAGCTCTCTACCCATGGCAGGCCATTGAGCTCCTTGGCCAGTGAAAACGAAGATAGGATTGTCGTGCTTAGAAGCGCGCTTGGACTTTGGTAAGCCCTTCTCAATTTGAGTCTGTAGGTCTGACACGGACTCTGCGACAGCAAAGCTTCGGAACTCGAAATGAGATCGGCGTCCGGCGAGGGTGTAAGCCAGGTCGCCGAGAAATCTTGCGTTTGATGTGGCTTCCTTGTTTGACAAGAAGTCGCTAAATAGAGGACCAAGGCGGTCGATTCCTGTCTGGTCTTTGGTGCTGAAGGCAAAAAGCCTTTTGTGCGACTCTTGTCTCGGGGACTCAGACCCCATGCTAATGCCGGACTCTGACGAGTCGTCTTCTAAGGTGGTGGTGTTGTGATTGCCCAGTAAACCTCGATTTCGTAAGTAGTTGTGTGCATCATCCAGGATAACATGAGCGTTGGCACCACCGAACCCGAATGAGTTGACGCTAATTCTCCGCTGCCCTTTGGAAGGCCAAGACATGTTTTCTGAAGGCAAGGCCAAGTTCCAGTCTGTAAGCCTGAGCTTCGGGTTCACTTTCTCGATGCCAGCTGTGGGAACAAGAATCCCCTTTTCGAGACAGACAATGGACTTGAGAACACCAGCCAGCCCTGAGCATCCTTCAGTATGACCGACATTTGCCTTGATGCTACCCACAAATAGTGGCCCAGAGTCCGGGTTTCTACCAGTGCCTAATGTGGCGCCGATTGCTGACAGCTCAATGGGGTCCTAGCAACTGTCAGCATTCGCGAACAGGGAATGAGAACCGGGTCTTCATACTCCCAAAGGAGTACCAGTGCCATGGGCCTCAAAGTACTGTGTGTCAGAGAAAGGCAAGCCTGCAGCCTCGTATGTGCTCCTGATCAGCTCCGCCTGCGCTTCTGAGCTTGGCTGTGTGATACCAGGCGTCTTTCCGTCTGCATTGGTGCCCGTGCCGCGGATTACGGCGCGAATTGTGTCTCCATCTCTAAGGGCGTCCTTTAACCTCTTCACGATTAAACATCCAATCCCCTCTCCTCTACCATAACCGTTTGCTCGGTGATCAAATGAATGGGAGATTCCCTCGGGACTCAACATGTGCATTGACGAGAGTTGATGCATAAAGTTGGGATGTAAGATCAAGTTGACACCGGCAACAAGTCCCTGAAAAAGTGTTATTGGCTGTTCTTTTTTCGCTGCGAGTAGATGTCTTACCATATTGGTCTCGCCCAATTTCAGTGACTGACAAGCGAGGTGAACGGCGTAGAGGCTTGATGAGCATGCGGTGTCAAGGGTTATGCTGGGTCCTCGTAATCCAAAGTACCAAGACACTCGGTTTGCTGTCATAGCCTCACTCATCCCGGAGGCTGCAACATCCCCAACGTCATAAATCTCATGAGTTGATAGTTGCTCATAATCGTTCGTCATGCATCCAACATAGCATCCAGTTTGGGAGTTCATAAGGGTGTCCACAGGGATACCGGCTAACAGTGTCTCAGTACCAAAGCTTTGCACAAGATAGAGCGTGAAACTTACCATTTTCAAATCCCTCATAACTCACTTCGAGGAGTAATCTCTTCATAGGATCCATACCCGCCGCCTCCTTGGCCGTCATTGAGAAGAATGGGGCGTCGAATACAGAGACATCTTCTTCCAGGAAGTACCCATGTTTCACGCTAATCTTTAAAGCCAGGAATGTTAATACACTGCTCTGTTCACTTAAGAAGATCTCACTTACGGATCCTTTGCGATCTGGATCAGGATGATACCAAACATCTGCATCCCATCGCGAAGATGGAACTCTGCCGTGGCCGCTCCTGGCATGACTGATCATGTCCCATAATCTTCCAAGTGACGCCGTCTCACCGGGTAGGCGACATGCTGCCCCAATGATGGCAATTGGTTCTTCCTCGCTGCACGGACTCATAGTGAATTTTGTGGTTCAATGGGTATAAGTTACCTAAGCGACGATGGTGTCTACGCGTGTAACCTGTAATGTGAGGAATAGTTATCGAAGCTTAGAAGCAGCACAGAGTTGCCATTATTCTCAACTCGCGTTCGCTTCATCGCACCCAAATCTACGCACTGCCATACAAGTAATGCCTCTTTCGTTATCGTGGATCCACAGCTATTCCCTGTCCGGAACCTGATCCAGCAGTCTGTTACCTACCCCAAAATGAGCATCGGTGCTGTCAAAAGGGCGCCGGTTTGGGCCCAGATAGGTAAATTGTACACAGACTTCCCAAACTGGACGGCCCGCGTAAACTATCAGATGGGATGCCAAGGGACCTGACAGCTAGAGCTCAAGAAGATAACGTCGGATTCGGTTTTTAATTTCCTTTCTTATCCTGGATCTGCAATGTTGTGCATTGGAAGTTATTTTTCCTTATTGACTTCGTACTCACTGCTGTCATTTTCTTTCTAGAAGCCATGAGGATTCTTGCATTGCACGGCGTCGGCAGTTCTGCCAAGATTCTAGAGAGCCAGCTCGTAGGGCTGATGAAATCAGTCGATGCAAGCTACGAGTTTGTGCTGGTTGACGGGCCGGTTCCCTCCCACCGAGGACCTGGTAAGTTGAACGAACTAAGAAATGACCTGCATTCTGCGAACACCTCAGGAATGACCTGCATGCTGCAAAGACACGAAGCTGACAATATGCTTTCAGGTATGAGCCCGGCTCTTCCGGGGCCATTCTATTCACACCTTACTGGGTATTCACCCCGAGAAATTGAGGCTGCACAACAACACGTCGCCACAACGGTCGACGATCTTGGTCCATTTGACGGAATATTGGGCTTCAGCCAAGGGGCCTCTGTCGCCCTCTCCTACATCTACCACCAGCAAGTCAATGGCGAGGAGCCTGACTTCAAGTTCGCCGTGCTCTTCTCCTCAGTAGTGCCATTTTCGGCCGACGCAACATATTGCGAACCTGAGATAGAGGAGCTCTGTGCATATCGCCGTACCGGAACAAGCGCCGTAGATCTCCCTCCACGGCAGCAAGTCTTCAACGACTGCCTCGTACGCACTTTCCAGTCGGCTCTGAAGATTGGAGCAGTTCTGCCCGAGTTCAATCAAGACTTCTTTCGGGATGTGGGTGGTATTGTTCCACGGGTCTTGCATCCCATGTTACTTTCAGAGCGCATTCACATCCCGACTGTCCATGTGGCCGGCAGACGGGACTTCCCCTTCATGCACGACATGCATGAGATAGGATATCAAATGTGTGACCCAAGGCTATCGAAAAAGCTTCAACACTCGGGAGGACATCATCCCCCGAAGAAGGATTCGGAGATCAAGGCTGTCGTTAGGGCTATGGAGTGGGCTGTGGATCAGTATTACAGACAACCCCCATCCTTTCTATGATACCAGACGTAGCTAGATGGGAAGCAAAGCCGGCATATAGATATTGAATTTGAGATTCATGAGAATATCTATGTTGTCACAGACGAGCGTGATAAGCAGTACGACCCTATTTAGAGAAGCACACGCCTTCGTCTCATTTAAATGTCACCCGCCGTCATCCGGTGTGATTTGAAACGTCTTTTGGGCCTGTTTCGTCCGTAACTCCAAAATGATTGACAATCTTGCAGGTCTGTTTACAGAGAATCTCAACTCCGAATCGGCGCTCATTACCAAAACGACTGAAGACTCCATGTAGGAATGGATTCTTCGACATCATTCACATTGAAAACCTGCCAAGCGTTTGTGAACAACCAGTTTCTTCAGATTAAAAGTCTATAGAAAATAAGACAACTATCCGAGAACCGTGAAAACCAACCGATCCGGACTTTCTGTTATAATCCCTCAGACAGCATCGTTTCGCTTATTGAACACATCATTTGCGTTGGAATCGGTGGGGCTGAGGTCCTGTTGTTTCATCTCCATCGCGTCCGCCGCTCCACTCATCTTGTCCTTGCCATCTCCTTCGGCAGGAGGAGGTGTCTCCGTACTTTTCACACTCTTCCACTGGACTAGAGTACTTCCAGCAATACTCGCACATGCCAGTCCCAGAGCGACATACCAGGAGTTTGTCAGAGACTTGCTGTAAAGACGAAGGACAGGCTCCAGCATCCCATCAGGCAATACGCCGGGCAATCTTATACTCGTGGCGCCCCCGTCAACAATGGCTGTCGCATTGAGATTTGGGAAGTCTTTCGCTAACCCGTTGCGGAGCTCGTTGGTGAAGACATTCTGCGCCACGGAGATGAAAATGGCTCCTCCGAATGTTTGCAAGAACATAACAAGGGCTGTGCCGAGTGGGATTTCTGCCATCGGAAGTACGGTCTGGACTACCATCAACGGTGTCTGCATGCTCTGTCCGGAGCCCAGTCCGTACAGAACTTGGTATCCAATCCAATCTCTGAAAGAGACATCGGGCTTCCACGTTGTGAGCAGTCCAGCGCCGACCGACATGAACAGCGTAGCCGCTATCATAAATGGGTTGTAGTATCCAATCTTAGTAATACCGATGCCGCTGACGATTGAGGCGAGGGCTGTGGCCAGAATGAGTGCCAGGTTCATCAGACCGGAATCGACCGCCGAAACCCCTTTGATCGCCTGGAACCAGATTGGGATGTATTGTCGAAGAGTGAAGTCGGCACCGGCTGTGCACACTGAGAACCAACAAGCCGCTGCCACGCTCCTCTGAGAGATGACGGTGATGGGCAAAGTGGCGTTTGCGCCGTTACGAATCTGGATGAAGACGAAAACGATGGAAAGAACTCCGAACAGCACGAAGAGCACAATCACTCTCGCATCGCTCCATGGATAGACGGTTCCGCCCCATTGAAGAGCGAGAAGCAAGCAGATGACGGCCGGCATCAGCGCCACTGTGCCTAGGGGGTCCACCTGAAGGAACTTCTCCACCAAAGTTAGGTCTTTGTCAGAGTCTGGTCGTGGCGGTGACTTGAAGACGAAGATCATGATAGCTAGAGACACGGCGCCGATAGGCAGGTTGATGTAGAACTACGCGCCATTAGTCACGGACAAGTCAATCAGAGGGTTGAGTATACTTACACACCACCTCCACGTCACCTTGTCGGTGAAGGCACCTCCAAGAAGTGGTCCAACCACTGAGGCAATCGCGTAGACCCCGCCGACAAGTCCTGTGTAGGCAGGTCTCTTGGGCAACGGCACGATGACGGCGATAATGGTAAAGGTTCCGGCCAGAATCCCCGAGCAGCCGACGCCAGCGATGGCTCTTCCGACGATGAGGACGGCTGACTGTGGAGCTGCACCACATATCGCTGATCCAACTTCAAAGATGAAGATTGAGACAAGGTACGTAGTCTTGATGGAAAAGAGGGTATACAGTTTTCCGAAGGTAAGCTGAAATGTGCATGTTGTGAGCAAGTAGGCGCTCCCGTACCAGCCGATATCGTTGATCGAATGGAACTCGTCAGTGATTCGTGGTATAGCCGTGGATATGATGATGTTATCCTACATGCCGTCCACGTTAGCAATAGTGGTGAGAGGGTGGTCACAGGATCCCTTACCAGGCCAACTAGGAATAGCGTCAAGCATAACCCGAGTGTAATCGCAAGTAGCTTTAGCCCAGTCGGGCCATCGGCACTAGGGTCTGCAGGCGGACTATCGGGAACCTGCTGTTCAGTGACCGAGGGCTCTTCGGATTTGACGCTCGACTTGCGACCGCCCATTTTGGCCCATTTGGACAGGTTTCCTGCAGAAGGCATGTTGAATCGGAGTTGTCTGAAAGTCGACGAAAATGTCAGAATGGTGTTTGATAGCGTTACTTCCGATGTGACGCTGTAATCAATTTGATGTTTACAACACGATCATTGAGTTGATTGCAGACACTAGCAGGAGCAATTGACAGGAACCAGCGATTTCAATGTGTTCCGAGTAGTCCTGGGTAGTCATTCAGCAGCCAAACACGCGTAATGCAGCAAACGCTTCCCACATGGCATTACAAATCGGGTTGGCCTTCTAGGGTCGCATCATCCACGCGCTGCAGCCTTCAGTGGTTACATTCGCGTGTCACTCTCAGCTCAGCGTCCAAAGTTGCACGCCGTTGGTGCCACGAGTCGTGATGAACTTTACCGGGGCTCTCACCGTGGACCCTTGACCCCGGGTAGTCTAGCGACAGTCTAGCGACATGCCCATCAAATAGAGTTGCCGCAATTGCTACGAGACTTTCCGGGGCGTCTGTCCCTCCCGCTTCATCCCGTGTTTTGCTCCGGGGAGGGGTGGGAGGGGCACGGCGCTTCCCATTTAGGAAGAGCCTTATTGCGTAGCCAAGATTAGATCTGAGCTGGTCACAATTGAGCGGAAGGTGGGAGATTGTTTTGAAGGCCGAGTTGTTCGGGCCTTGTCCTTTTCGGCGATCCGGTTGCTGCGGTGAAGATTGCATAGCCAAACCTTCGGATTTGCAGCTTGGAGACACAATTTTCCAGTCCGATTCTGTATCAATAGAGGCTTTGCATCAGAGTTGGCAGGCTGTAGAATGAGTTGAACCTCTTAGTAACCATTCGCTCATCGACGATTCTTACGATCACGGGTACCCACCATCTGGAAGTCCTGTTAACTCTCTGCCATAACCAAGACACCAACTTACTGTGGCCCGTGTGAAGCAACTGAGCTCAGAGACCTATCACAATAATCACCCACAATGGCGCCTTACATGAGTCATGCAACCTCCTCAGAGCTGAGCTCTCCAGTGGACAGCGTCCAATCACCTAGCGGGGCACCGGCAGAGCCCATCGCCATCATTGGTTTGAGCTGCAAGTTCTCAGGCGATGCAACAACACCTGAGAAGCTGTGGCAACTTGTCGTCGACGGACGTGATGGATGGTCTCCTATTCCAAAGTCGAGATTCAACTCGGACG
This sequence comes from Colletotrichum noveboracense, assembly GCA_026319125.1. NCBI lineage: Eukaryota > Fungi > Ascomycota > Sordariomycetes > Glomerellales > Glomerellaceae > Colletotrichum > Colletotrichum noveboracense. Next base: position 19,194 of record JANUHK010000239.1, on the reverse strand, counting down.
CATTCTACGACAAAGATCATGCCAAAATTGGAATGGTACGACATCTTATTCCATCGCAAAAGCGTAGCTTCAATGCTAACAAGTGACCAACTAGTCCAACGTGGTTGGTGGGCATTTCATTCGCGATGATGTCTCTAAATTTGATGCATCGTTCTTTAATTTCACTGCGGAAATTGCCAATGTGAGTTGCCCTTGTGTTCGATATCAACGGCGTATCAAGTGACTTACTCTGCCAACCAGGCCATGGATCCTCAAATCCGAATGCTCCTAGAGTCCGTCTTTGAAGCCTCGGAGAATGGTAAATTACATCCATTGAAATTCAACAACATCAAGCTAACCTCGTCGACCATCTAGCCGGAATTCCTTTGCAAAAGTTGGCAGGAACCGACACTTCTGTTTTCATGGGCTCATTTTCCCGAGACTACCACGATAGTCTTATGCGAGATCCAGACACGTTGCCAAGAACTGCCTTGACAGGCAATGGTATGGCAATGATGTCGAACCGGATTTCGCACTTTTTTGACCTTCGTGGCCCTAGCTTAACGACTGATACTGGCTGTTCGGCAAGTATGGCTGCTCTTCACCTGGCAGTTCAGAGCATTCGTAATGGGGAGTCTCGGATGTCTGTTGTTGGGGCATCAAACCTTCTCTTGAACCCCGACCCATTTATCGTCATGTCAAGTCTTGGGTAAGTCAAGGAGGCCGCTTCCGTGTTAGGTTCCAAAGCCTAAGCTAATTTTCCACAGCGTTCTTGGGGCCGATGGTCGATGTTTTGCATGGGACAGCCGGGCCAACGGTTACGGTCGCGGTGAGGGAATCGCTACCCTGCTTCTGAAGCCCCTGCGCGATGCCTTGGCGGATGGGGACCCAGTCCATGCTGTCATCCGGGAGACCGCAATCAACCAAGATGGAAAGACCCCAACAATCACTTCACCTTCATCAGAGGCGCAAGAAGAGCTCATTCGCGCCTGCTATCGTAGAGCAGGACTGGATCCCTCTAAGACCCCTTATGTTGAGGCCCACATGACGGGAACACCGACTGGCGATCCGATAGAGGCTAGTGCGATCAGTCGGGTATTCGGCAAGGGTCGGACTGCCGACAACCCAGTCCTAGTTGGTTCCATCAAGACGAACCTGGGACACTTGGAGGCTTCAAGTGGAATTGCTGGAGTCGTGAAAGCCGTTATGATGCTGAAGCATGGCATCATCCCACCTAGTTTGAACTACCAAGAGGCGAATCCGAAGATCGACATGGCGGCCTTGAAGGTCAGCGTCCCACTGGTTTCCCAGCACTGGCCTGAGGGTATGCCACGTCGCGTCTCTGTCAACAACTACGGCTACGGAGGAACCAACGGTCATGTGATCATTGACGGTCCGAATGAGCATCTCCATGACTCTCCGGCGACGAAAACGAAGACAGAAGAACCCCGACTCGTCGTTCTCAGTAGTAAAGACGCCACGGTCACGACACAAATGGTTTCCAATCTGAAGACATACCTGGAAAGCCGAAAGTCAACGGGTGCCGCCATTGACTTTGACGATCTTGCTTACACATTTGACAATCGACGCTCGCACTTCCCCTGGAGAGTTGCCATCTCGAGTTTGAACTGGCAACAGGACCTGATCGAGGCCCTAGATGATCCTGTCAAGAAAGCGGTTACACTCGCCAAGGAGCCCCCACGCATTGGCTTCGTGTTTAACGGCCAGGGAGCACAATGGCATGCGATGGGACGCGAGCTGATCTCTGTCTATCCAACTGTCCAGAAATCACTTCTCCACGCCGACGTTGTTCTCGCCGACTACGGTGCCGACTGGTCCCTGGTAGAAGAATTGCAACGAGACGAGAAGTCAACTCGCGTCAACGAGCCAAGACTAAGTCAGCCTGTCTGCGTTGCGCTGCAGATCTGCTTGGTAGACCTACTCAAATCTTGGGGCATCCGTCCGAGTGCAGTAACGAGTCACTCGAGCGGCGAGATTGCCGCTGCTTATGCTGCAGGAGCTCTTACCTTTGAGGAGGCACTAGGTGTGGCCTACTTCCGCGGTGCTCTAACCGAAAAGTATCGCACTGTTTCTTCAGCACTGGGCGGAATGATGGCTGTCGGTCTTGGATCCGACGAAGCCTGGTCATATCTGGCGGAGCATGGGGTTGACAAGGGCACGGTAACAGTGGCCTGCGTCAACAGCCCTTCAAGCGTCACACTCTCTGGTGACCTTGATGCAATCGATCGCCTCGAGAAGGAGTTCGCGAATGACCAGATATTCGCTCGCACGCTTAAGGTCAAGTCGGCATACCACTCCCATCACATGCTGCCCATGGCCGACGAGTACTTGAAGGCGTTGAAAGACGTCATCCAGCCGAAGTTGAAGTGGAACAAGATTGTCTACTCCTCGCCTGTCACAGGAGGCCTCATTGAAAGTCCCGAGAAGCTTGGGCCGCAACACTGGGTGAACAACCTTTTGTGGCCGGTGCTCTTCTCGCAATCATTCGAGAATATGTGCGTGGACACTGCCTCTAACGAAACCAACGTCGATCTCATTCTCGAAATCGGCCCTCATTCCGCGTTGGCTGGGCCAATCAGACAAATCTGCAAGACTCCTTCATTAAAGGACATAAGCTTACCGTATGCTTCTTGCTTGATTAGAGGCCAGAACGCGGCGGTTGCTATGCAGACTGCGGCAGGGTCTCTGTGGTGCAAGGGCTACCCTGTAGATCTGGCCGCTGTTAATCGACACAATCATCACAAGGCCTACCGTGTTGTCGCGGACCTCCCCTCCTACCCCTGGAACCACACCAACAGCTTCTGGCAAGAGTCACGGCTCAATGTTGCACATCGCAACAGGAAACATGTCCGCCATGAGCTGCTCGGTTCACTGCTTCCTGGGCCGGCAGCGACGAGCCCTACCTGGAGACATTACCTCAAGGTATCCGAGCTGCCATGGCTTCGGGACCATTTGGTTCAGTCTGACATCGTTTACCCGGGTGCTGGTGGTATTGCCATGGCGATTGAGGCTATGCGGCAACTCTCTGATGCTGACGTGGACACAATTGATGGCTATTGCCTGAGGGACATCCAGATCAGTAATGCACTTGTTATTCCGGACACGGAGGCCGGAATTGAGGTCCAACTTTCTCTTCATCCATGCGACAACAAGAACCTGGAGTCAGGATGGTACGAGTTCTCGCTCAAGTCGCCCAGCACAGATGGAGAATCATGGACTGAGCACATTCACGGTTACATCTCACAAAGAAAGAAGATAAATGCAGTTCTACCGCCGGTAGAGGCTTCCAAAAGCCTGTCAAACGGTGTGCATGACAACGGTCTACGACCCGTCGAGGTTAGCGAGCTCTTTGGTCGTCTCAGGAAAATGGGACTGCAGCATGGTCCGACCTTCCAAAATATGATCAGCATTCAAGCACAAGATTTCGGCTCGAGGTTCCAGTTCCAGGTTGCGGACGTCAAGTCTGCCAGTTCTCACGTACTTCATCCTACAACATTGGACTCCATATTCCAGGGGGCCTATGCGGCGCTGTCATCAGACGCATACCAGAACTCCATGGTCATGCCTCGTGCCATTGGAGAGATCTTTGTTTCTCAGTCCCTGTCATCCTCTCCCGGGAGCCAGTTCCAGTCTCTTGCGACCGTGGACAAGCAGGATCGCTCAGGATTCCGCTCCACCATTACCACTTCCGACCCACAACATACTGACACAACACTTTTGGAGGTCAAAGGGCTCTTCTGCCAGGCCGTCGGCGGCGTGAATAGCACCAACGCATCAGAGAATGCCACCAAGCTCTTGTTCAAGATGTTGTGGCATCCTGATATGACGCTGATGCCTACTGAGACAATCGTGCAGCCCTTGAGATTCGAAGTTGGCGCGCAGGAACTGTCAGTCAATAAGAAGCTCGTCCGGGCTGCTTGGCACTTCATCCAAGACGCCATCCAAGACTTGAGCTCAGATGAACAGGCTCTCGCCGACATGGAGTGGTACCATAAGTCCCTGTACAATTGGATGCAGTCCAAGTATGAGGCTGGTCTCGTAGGCAGTCTTGCTCGTGGCAGCGCCTCCTGGGCCAAGGCAAGCAAGGGAATGAAACACATGCTCTTCGACGAAGTTGCCTCTCAGAGCGTCAATGGCCGCCTTCTGTGCCGTATTGGAAGAAATCTGTTTCAGATCCTCCGGAAGCAGGTGGCTCCTCTTGAACTCATGATGGAAGGCAACCTCCTATATGAGTTCTATGAGAAGGCTCTGCGTTGCAACCGTTCTTACGCGCAGGTCCAGGAGTTAGTGCATCTATACTCCATGAAGAACCCGCGAGCCAAGGTTCTGGAGATCGGAGGTGGTACCGGTGGATGCACAGGATCCGTCCTCAAGGGATTGACCGAGGACACCCCAGACGGCAGATACCGCTTCTCGTCCTACACCTTCACCGACGTGTCTGCTGGCTTTTTCGAAGCAGCCGCGAAGAAGTTTGGCGAGTATGGTGACATGATCAGCTACAAGAAGCTTGACATTGAGGCCGACCCCACCGAACAGTCCTTCACGCCTGGGTCATACGACCTCATCATCGCCTGTCAGGTTCTCCACGCCACAAAGAATATGGAAAAGACGATGAAGAACGTTCGCTCTCTGCTCAATCCTGGCGGAAAGCTCATTTTCGTGGAGACCACCAAGGATACTCTGGACGTCCAGCTGATCTTCGGCGCATTGCCAGGTTGGTGGCTTGCAGAAGAGTCCGAACGGAAGGGTGGCCCCAATCTCACAGTCGACCACTGGAGCAGGGTGTTGAAGGCAAGCGGCTTTTCCGGGATTGACTTGGAGGTTCGCGATATGGAAGACGAGGCAAACTACTCCTTCAGCGTCATGACTTCCACAGCGGCCGCGCCGACTTCTTATCCTTCAGAAGTCACCATTCTTTCGCCCTCAGAGAAGGCACCCGCCCCTTGGCTGCAGAGCCTTCAGAACAGCATTCAACGTAACACTGGAACCTCTACTACCGTAGAGGATTGGAAGAAGGTGGATGCCACGAACAAAGTTTGCATCATGCTCGTCGAGATGGTTGCGCCTCTCTTGAGTCGCCTGACGAAGGACGAGTTTGCGAGTATACAGCGTCTGCTGACGACCGCTCGGGGTGTTCTCTGGGTCACAAGGGCTAGTCTCATCAAGGGCCTGGAGCCCGACATGGCCATGCACTCTGGTCTTCTTAGAACTCTGCGGATGGAAGACGCCGGAAGGCGCTACGTCTCCCTTGACCTTGACACCAAGGATCCGGTGTGGTCGGAGAGGAATGTGGACTTCATCGCCGATGTCTTTGCGACTTCATTCGACTTTTCACAAAGTTCAAAAGACATTGACTGCGAATATGCCGTTGACAACTCACTCATTCATGTCTCCCGCATCTACAATGACGACAACGAGAACAAGGCATTCGCCCCCGAAGGCAGTGAGCCTGAGCCAGAGATCAGAGTATTTGATGCCAAGGACTCCAAGTTCGATCTTCAGATGGGGGTTGGCACGGCTGGACTACTCGACACCCTGCGCTTCCGGGAAGTCGAGCGTCACGAATCCTCTCTTGGCGCAGACCAGATTGAGATCGAGCCACGCGCGTTCGGTCTGAACTTCAGAGACGTCTTGGTTGCTCTAGGGCAGCTTGATGAAACCATCATGGGCTATGAGTGCAGTGGCATTGTCACTAGACTTGGTTCAGACGCTCAGAGAGACAGTGGTCTGAAGGTTGGTGACCGTGTCTGCGCTATCCTTCGCGGACACTGGGCGACAAGAGTAACCATCAACTGGTCATGTGCTGTTCGCATCCCTGACAACATGTCATTCGAAGAAGCCGCCACCATTCCAATGGTATTCGCGACAGCCTACTATGGCTTGTATGACATCGGCAGGCTTACCAGGGGCGAGAACGTTCTCATCCATGCGGCTACCGGTGGAGTCGGGCAGGCCGCAGTGATGCTGGCTCAACATCGCGGTGCCAACGTCTTCGTCACCGTCGGCACCGAAGCCAAGCGTGACTTTGTTATGAGAGAGTTTGGGATCCCAAGAGATCACATATTCTCCAGCCGAGATACCTCCTTCGGACCTGCACTTATGGCGGCCACCAACGGCAAAGGCGCTGATGTTGTTCTCAACTCCCTCTCGGGCGCACTGCTCAAAGAGAGTTGGGACTGCGTGGCACGTTTTGGACGTTTTGTCGAGATTGGCAAGCGTGATATGGAGGCTGCAAAGCACCTCGACATGAGCCCTCTGCGTCGCGCCGTTTCGTTTGCTGCTGTTGATCTCTTCCAACTGGGCAAATACAAGGGGCAAGCGGTCCAAGATGTCCTGCAAGGCGTCATGGAGATGTTCAGGAATGGACAGCTTCGAGTAGTGGCACCAATGACAACTTACCCCATCTCGGAGGTCGACAAGGCGTTCAGGTTGATGCAGAGCGGCAAGCACTTGGGCAAGATTGTTGTAACACCCAAGAAGACAGATCTTATCAGGGTATGGTTTCCTGTCGCACTTTCCCTCCGATCCCATTACACGGTTTCTGACTATTCACTAGGTAATCCCGTCCCCTCAGCCCGCCCGTCTTTCACCAAATGCGACGTACGTTATTGTGGGTGGCATGGGAGGGATTGGACAATCCATCGCACGGTGGATGGCCCGCAGCCTCGGCTGCAAGAATCTCATTATCCTTTCTCGCAGCGCCAAGACGCATCCAGACAGTGAGGCTCTCCTATCTGATCTGAAAGCCACGGGGTGCAATGCCTTCTTGGGGAATTGCGACGTATCGAACGAGGCGGAGCTCCGCATAGTCTTGGACCAAGCTAGCCAAAGTCTCCCGCCGGTTCGTGGCGTGATCCAGGCCGCAATGACCCTTAACGTATGTTCCCTTCCCATTTTGTCGATACAAGTAAACATAAACCTAAAGCAACTTAGGACTCTATTTTCCCCAATATGACGTACAACCAATGGCTTGCTGCAACTGGTCCCAAGGTCGCCGCCACGTGGAACATCCACAATACCCTTCCCAACCTTGACTTCTTCATCATGCTGTCCTCTTTGACTGGCCTGGGCGGAAATACGAGCCAGGCGAACTACTCTGCTGGCGGAACATTCCAGGACGCCTTTGCCAAGTTCCGGACTTCTCAGTCTCTGCCTGCGGTGTCGGTTGACCTGGCCAGCATACAAGAGGTCGGATTTGTAGCTAATACCGAGGGTGTCGCGGAACGTTTGACCAAAACCGGTCTTGCCGATATAAGCGAGGTGCAAATGCTCAAGATTGTTGAGACGGCCATTCAACACCCTCTTCGCCCGGTCGACCTCAGCCAGCTCATCACGGGCATCCTAGAGTTCGACGAGGCATCAACGGTTGCGTGGGTCAACGATAAACGATTCACGGCTGCCCAAGTCACCCGCAACGCACATGGCGGTCCACGTGGACGAGGAGATCAGCAAAGTCAAGCGACGGCCCGCCTCTCGGACTCTCTGCAGTCTGCCACGAGCGGCACCGGTGCTGTGGTCCTCATCCTCGACGCCATCATCTCAAAGTTGGGCGAGATGTTCGGATTGGACGCTGCGGAGATTGACAAGAAGTATCCCGTGTCCAAGTACGGCGTCGACTCGCTCATTGCGGTAGAGCTCAGAAACTGGCTCGTATCTAGTGCGGGAGCCGAGACGACAAGCATTTTTGACGTGCTTCACAGCCCGAGCTTGAGCGTATTGGCTGAGAAAATTGGAGAAAAGAGTCGTTATGTTTCCACGCTTGTGAAGGCAGCATAGAACAAGGGTCGTATTAGCTTTATTGATGCTTTTCCATCGCATGAGTATTTAATTGGCCGAGTTTTCCGAGTTGCTCGCTGGAATAGGACCCTGTTTGCGCCGCATCCCAGACTTGATGATTGCCTGTTTCCGTGATCCATTTGCTGCTGTATGGGTATGGCTGCCGGCGCACTGTCATGCCACTTTAGGCACATTAGGCGCAGGCAACTTTAGCCGTTGGGTCTGTTAGCCTCCGTCAAGCTGTGCTATACGCTTTTACACATTGCCTGTCGAGATCCCAGATACTTCATCTGAGCAGGATTACTCCGAGCATACTCCTCAGTCGAGTTGGGACGAGTGTGACTAAAGGTAATCGCATATTCGTCTCAAGCTACGAACTCAAAAGCCGGCGAACCACAATGACGTTGCACATGCATGCGTCGCAAAAGTCTTCACGACCAGGAAGGCCCAGCAACCCTCGGGAGAAAGCCGACACACTCGTAAAGAGAAACTTCAACATGTTCCCGTACAGCAGCGCTAGTGAGACAACTGACATATTCTGATTACGCTATGCTAGGGACGGCGAGTCGCTACTGTTGCTTCTAGATCCTCCATAACTTTCACACTGCATCAACATGGTTCGCATGCACTGTATCTTCCGCTCTGCTCCCAGCAGTGGCGCTAGGTGCGCCTTTCTCGTGCCAACCCGCGCTTTAATCTTGCTGATCAGTTGGCAAAACTCTGTTAACTGCCCTGTAACAAGGCATCTGAGAACCTGGTTGCGTTCCGATGCGCCCTCGATCTTGTAGGAGCGGAACCACATGGCAACGCCTCCGTCCGGGGGATTGGCCGGCCGGGGCTGCTGGACGACGCCCACGTAGCACCGCACCGTCTTTTCGCAAATGTTGCTGAGATACTGTCCCGCCATGGCGAGAAGCATCATGCTTTCGGACCGAGACTTGCACAATGTGCAGCTGAGGATTGAAACGCAGCCCTTGATGGCCTCTCGACAGCAGTTGAGCAAGCCGTCCATCGTCGGCTGTTCCGTATTTGCCCCCTCGTTGCCAAGTTGCTCGAGGAGGTGGGCAGCTAGGCGGAGGCAGCGGCACTCGCTCTTTTTCTTGTAGGTGTTTTCGACCGTCTCCAGTAGCGCCGTAAGTGGGCTTGGTGCCGGCGCGGACATCTTGTATGCTACTGGGGTCTGTTTGCGGCTTGGTTGTTGGGATTTGTTCGATGGGGGATCCGGCAGGGGAGCGCTTGCATTTGTGGGGAAGTTCTCGTCCAGTAGCATGTCTAGACTTGAGGATGATAGGCATGGGGTTGATGATGAATCGTCGATGGTTTCTGCGGGATCTAATGATTCAGTCAGCCATCCAATGAACAAGCCCGGGTCCGCAAGTTGATTGCAGATGATGCTTACCATTCATGTCGAAGTCCTCGAGTTGAGTCTCTTGAGAGCTCGCTCCATCATCTCCACTGTCATCCACATTGTCAAAATATGACATGTCTTTGCTCAGCTCTTGCCAAGTGAAGTCCCCTGTCTTCAGGCTGCCCATATCAATTGTGCCATTGGGCGATAACAGGCTACATGAAGCCAGCCATTGGTCGATCTGATCCTGCTCATGCTTCTCGTTTTGGCCGTTGGTCAACTCCCCCATCAAGTCGGTGGGGCAGGCTGGCAGATCAAGCACCGGACTGGGCAGATTGCTTTGCCGATGCAACTGACCCAGCACAACGGTCTTCTCGGCTTCGTTGTTTGACGTGTGGAACATCATTGCCGGGTCAAGTTTGAAGTGGTCGGAAAGTGTTGGCGACTGCGGTGCTGTGGTATCTCCAAGGGCAGATTGGCGTGGTTGTGACGAGTCTTTGGTTGAGGCGGTGGACCGTTTTCGTTTTCGGATAACGCCTCTGTTTGTTGGGTATTTACAAATGTTGGATGCTGACTTGCACCGGTCGCAACCGTTTGGATTCCCATTACATCGGAGCTTCACGCAATCAGAAGAAGTCTCAAGTGCTGCTCGTAGAGAAAAGCCTACCTTGCGAGCTCGACAAAATTCGCATGCGATGTGTGGCTTGCCCCGTCGGTTCCGATTGATCACCGCCTCAGGATTGTTCTCGATAAACGTGGGCTCGTTGTGTTGTAGATCATACATCAAAGTACCGAACATCTTGCTTTGTTCTAGAAAACGTCGAGCAGATAATCCAACCAATTAGCCAACGGGTGTGTGTGTGTTGCGGGCGATCAAATCATAAATGTAGTATAGCGTGGTGACCAATGGACACAGTTTCGGTTTTTAGAACGAGCAGAACGAGCAGACAATCGCGTCTCCTCGGGTTTGGCTGACAAGTCACCATAGGTATAAAGGGTTTAAGGCTTCATCGGGGAAAAGGCCTTTTCCTCTCTTGCGCTGACGTGCCATTGATCAAACACGACCCTGGGCGGTTCGCAGAATGCATGTTACAACCTTCGAGGGAGCAGATGCAATGTCTGAGGAAACCTTGGCAAACAAGATTTATCTGAGGTCGGCCAATCATGCGGATATGCTGCCGACGATTAAACAGATTTGGTGGGGGTGGTTCATTTTTTCGTAGGAGAGGTACGTGGGAGGGGTTGGATCTTTACCGAAAGAAAGTCTAGACCTGCAGGAAGCAACGGTAGGCGGCCGTGAAAGAAAGTTACGGACCTAGAGAAGCACGGCAATGTAGCCGGGCAGTCAAATGCTTCGCCAATGGTGTTCTAGATGATTGGAAGACTATAATAAACTCAGGCTAGTAGGGGCACGTATACAATATGGTTGTAGGGGAGTTAGGCCCCGGTGATACCCAGCCTTACCACATGCCAGCTGAAACCAGGCCCTTGATAGGAATGGAGATGGCGTCAGCTTGTCAAACGGGAATGTGGCGCGATAGAGCCCTCAAGGATCTTGCCGATGGCGCGAGCACGGCGAGTTATCCAGTGCCGACACCCCGCCAAGGCACAGGTTGCGACCAGGTGCTGAAAGTTGGTCTTGAAGAGGCAAGTCAGGGTTGAAATGGAGGATTGATCCAGTGGGCCGGTTCCACTCTTACCATGGATTACTCCAGGCGGCTTGGCAGAATAGTAGAAGCATGCGCGGGTTATCGTCTAAAGTTTGCCGCCTACGATAGATGATACAGGTAAGGATACGCTCGGGGATATGATCCGCCATTGAGATATGACCAGGCGAGTCATGTGCTATAGGAGCGCGATTCAAGCAAAGACATACAAACAACTTAGCCGAAGACATCCCGCCGGAAAGGCTGTCAACTTTTGCATCCTATCACGGCATTTCGAAAATGCAAGGGGACGAGAAAAAGCTCCCCAAACTTCAGCGCGGGGAATAGTTACACGCACGCACATCTCGTGGCTCTGGGATGCCATCTCACCTAAATCAATCTTGGCAAGGGGTAAGATTCAAACTTTTCCAATGTCGACTAGCTACTGCAGCCGAAAAACGTGGCTTGAGTCCGAGTAGGTCGCGAACGTGGCCCGACATTGGGGTGACCCGCAGGGGCGGGTCGCTGGCGGGAATAGTTAATGGTTGTTGGCCTGACAGCGATCGAAACAGCCTCGGAGAGTTTATGTGAGCAGCCGCTCTCAGTGGGCGAACCTTATCTACCAGTGGATGCGTCGTTCTTGGCTGCCGATCGTCATGGTGTAGTGTAAACAGAGCAGTGAGAAGTCATGCTTGGGCGTTGGAGGGCTCAAAGCTCCTAGCTCCTCGGTGTGACTGTGGAGGTGTTGCGAGAGGGGCTTCGCGGCAAGCAGTCGGCGGGAACATACCACAAAGATGTGGAGTCGTGTCAGTCGGCGGGTGATTATCGTCAATCTCTCCATGTCAACCGTTTCAGCTGTCGATACGCGGGGCAGTTGTGTAACCTCGTTTAGGAAGGAAACCGAGACCGAAGACTATGCCATAAAGGTTAACACCGAAGCGTGATGACCTCGGACGGCGTGCCACTTCAGATGATAAACTTTCGGAGCCGCCCAGAAGAGGTCGGCCGGTATGTGGGGGAATTGCTCAGCCGGCCGCGGTGTTTAGGCATTGACCGAATCGGACCGTTGCCACGGAATGGATTTACGAATCAAGTCCAGGCGAAGCAATCATTTTGCAGAAAGTTTGATAGCATGTGCTCCAGGACCGCTGAGTTGACCGAGAATGAGCACACGGTAGCTGGAGACTTGGAGCTTTACAGATTCATCTTTGACAAAAGCACCAGCCGATGAGTTGATGGAGAGAATATCCACATTTTGGATACCAGGGAGTTCAATTACCATTGCAGCCTTTCCATTTGAACTGGCGATAGAGTTCCTTGCGACCTTCTCATGAACGACATCATATCGAAATTAAATAGCCAAAGAAGATGGACGCCACACTCAACGCTTTTCCCCAAGACAAGGTTAGCACACTTGCTGTGCCGTGGATCTTGCGCCCGTCCCATGGCTGGCTGTCTTGGGGGAACATGCCGGTGTACTTCGGCTTTCTAGTATGTCACTGAGTGTGCCCTTGAATTACACCGAACCTGGTCAACTAACCGACTCACCTCTGTACAGTTCATTGTATGCCCAGTACTCTTAGGTCTTTACAACTACTATCTTCATCCAATTGCCCACGTCAAAGGTCCCTTCATTGCGGCGATATCTCCTGTAAGGCCCCTGATCTTCAGCCGATTTCGCTGTAACTAACATGGTAGCCAGATTTGGCTCATCCGGTCCGTGTCGGGGCACAGACTCAACAATGACATCGAAGCAATTCATGCGAAATATGGTAACAGCTCACATATATATCTTCACATTTCAAACCAAGACTAATTTCCTACTTCCAGGCCCCGTTGTACGAATCGGTCCCAACGAATTGTCGTTTGCGTCCGAAGATGCTCTCAAGACAATCCATAACCCGGGCCCAAATGGTGGACACTTTACGAAACAGGGCACCATTGAGTCCTTGCTTGCAAAGCTGATCTGGGCAGCGCCGAACCTGTTGACCACGACAGACAAGACAGCGCACAAGCGTCTCCGCACTGCTCTACAGCCAGCGTTCACCGCGAAAGCTCTCATGGAACAAGAGGACATTGTCCAGCACCACGTTGGCAGGGCGGTCGACAATTTGGGAAAAGCACTGAACGAAGAGAAGATTATCAATATCAGCGACCACTTTGCAAGGATGATCTGGAGCATTGTTGGTGACTTGTCATTCGGCGAGCCCCTGCTCCATGACCAAATGAGTAAATATCCGTAACGACCAATCTGTGGCTGCGCGTCGCGCTAACTATCCAACCAGGCGCATACGAAAAGCTAAAGTTCACCTACGGTAGAGGAGCGCCTCTCCTAGAACTGTTCCAGTTCCTCACAGAAATCCCAATCTTTGGTGGCCTGGCCAAATTGCCTGTCATGATTGTGCCCCACATCTTCAGAGTTCCCAAGAACTTCCTGTTGATGAATCAACTGAGAGAGTCAGTGCCCCGCGTCGTCCCAACACGTACCAACCGACCGAACAGAAACTCTAACATAGTCATCCAGCTGCATCGACCGACAAGGCGGCCGTAAAGACTTTCTCACCGCCATCCTGGCGGCCAAAGAGTCCGCAGGCCTGACTCAGGCAGAGATCCTGAGCAACTCGGCCTTATTCGCGTTAGTGGCCAATCATCTTTCATGCTTTTTTCCCAGATGCACCTTGCTGACATGCACTCTTAAATCCAAAATAGCATGGTAGGCTACGACACATCCGCCACAACCCTGTCTGCCATGTTCTACCATGTCCTGCGCGAGCCAGACCATTACCACAAGATCCAGCACGAGGTTCGCGCCGCCTACTCCTCGCTCGCCGAGATCTCAGCCCAGAGCGTCCTCCGCCTGCCCTACCTTAATGCCTGCGTGCAGGAAACTCTGCGCCTCCTGCCGCCCATCAACGGCCGCGGCTCGCACCGCATTTCCCCAGGCGCCACCATCGACGGGCTCTACGTGCCCAAGGGCGTCAACGTTTCGGCCGACATCTGGACTATCCAGCGGCGGCCGGATTACTGGGCACTCGCCGATAAATTCCGCCCCGACCGGTGGATTGACAATGGGCCCGGGACGGCCTTTGAGCACGATGTCCGGACCAGCTATCGTCCCTTCCTCGTCGGGCCGAGAGTGTGCATTGGGCGCGAGATGGCCCTGCAGTCGATTCGGCTGACCGTGGCGAAGGTCGCTTTCGCTTTTGACATGGAGATGGCGAACAGGGATTCCTTTGTCTGGGAGAGGGACGCTGGGAACGACTACGTATGGCATGATTACAATATCATGGTCAGGAGGGCCCTGTGAATGTAAGCTTCGCGGGGAGACGTGTTTACGCGAAGTTTTCATGGGTTTGCCTGTCAAGACTGAGTTTAGAACCTAGAGTTGCATGGATGAGGTTTGATACACCATAGATGAGCAAGTAACGTATCAAGATCACGGTGATTGATGGTTTGGACTTGAGTAATTGTTGCGACTATGGTGATTTATGTTTAGTGAACTTATGTGACCAAATGCGAAACCTCTGTTGAAAATCAACTCTCTGTCGGGGAGGCATCCGTCGCCCCTGACGCAAGCCCCAGACTATGTAAGCCTTTGGGCGCCCTTAACTCCTCATGACTTGATTTGTGACGAAGCTGTATCACTCCGTCATTCCAAAAGACTTCTGTATCCCGTTCTATGTATCAATACACTTGACCCCGTCTGCCTTACTCCGATTTTATACCTGCTGTAGAACGTCAGCTCCATGGAGTCTGAGGATACCAAAAGCAAGCTTCACTTACTAACAATCATACGGTCCATGACCACTCTCCCCAGCCCTCTTGCACCTTCAACTCTTGCGCCCTCATGCTCGTTGCGCCGGATCTCGTTCAGATGATCAGTGATGTCTGCATAGTCGATGATGCCAAACTCGCGCGCCAAGTCGTCAACAATGCTGTTCCGTAGTCCCGCCATCGTCAGATACGCTGCGTTCACGAACCTTTGATGGACGATGATTTCCTCGACTTGGCCCCATTGTAAACTGATACTATCGATGCGGCTTTCGACCGATCCGCTCCGGCTCTCAACAGGTGTGCCTGGATTGTCCGTCTTGTTGTGCTGTGTGTCCTGTCCGTCGTTTCCTGGAACAGCTCCTGGTCGGCTTTCCACCGGTCCCGGCGCTTTGAGGAGAGTAGGTTGCGACGGCGCCGCGCTGGCGGGCGCTGCCTGTGTCATTGGACCCACGACCACATGTATGACTTCCTCAACCTTGTCCACTTCTGCAATATCATTGCCGGTTTTACCAACAATCTCTCGGCCCAAAGTGACCTCCCTGTCATCGGAGAGATCTTCTCTGTCTTGGAGAAGATTTCGACGTGCTCTTTTACGTGGTGCGGCAGCGTTGGTCTCAGCCCCACGCTTTCGAACAGCTTTGCCTGAAGTTGATCTCTCAGTCAGTACACACGGCGTACAGCTGTATGGTGCCTGACGAGTCATCGACACGAAGCTGGGCTTCTGGGTTGGTGAGTAAGTTGCGGCCGGTTGACAGGGTCTGATCGTTGCGACGAACACCTCAGCCTGCTTCTCTGCAATCTGTCCCTTGACAGGCGAGTCCTCGCTCGATACCTCGTCTTCATCTATGGGCTGTCCGTACTCCTCATAGAGCATGGATGTTCTCTCTTTCGCCTTCTTGGACGCCTGTCGCTGCGAGATACGTGCAGTCCCGGTGACGCGCTTCGGTCGCCCTCTCGGATTCGCAGGCAGCTGCAAGGGCTTATATTCGTCATCGGCGTACTGAGTCACGCTCAGCACAAAGTTCGCTTCTGGGTCGCGGTCGACCGTCGCAGCCCGGTCGTCAATGAAGTAGTTGTCCAGCGTGCTCAGGCGCCAGGGCTTCTTGACACGTTCGCCGCGGGCCATGGTTGCAGTCTGTGGGCAATGAAAGTACCCTCTGACACTTGATCATGAAAGCTCGGGTGGGAAGTGGCGATGTCTGAAAGGAATGAGTCGCAAAGTTTACTATGGTCGGCAGGCTAACTCTCAAGATCGATGTCGAAGAGGGTTGAACAATCAACTTGGGGTGATGGTCAAGAGTCGACGGAAGTGACTTTGACTATGAGCTGAACAGTTGATCCCAGCTTTTGGCTCGTTCTTTCTTCGAATGATTCTGTGCTGTAGAGTTGAATCAAGGGGAGTAACCAAGAGGCGTACGGCGGTAGGTGACCACTGGCTTTCTGGAGGCAGGCGTGACTGGGGATCGTGTAACCTTTCTTGTGACAAACGAACGATGTTTGAGATTCCTTTTCAGAAGAATACTGTTCGTGGTGAGGTTGAAGACAGACAACGAATCCTCGTCGGCTTCCGTGTTGTGATGAAGAAAGAAGAATGGACTTGAGGGGATGATGTCGTATGAATTTGGAAGCGGGCAAGCACGAAGAGCAACTCAAACCACAGATCCTCGGGCAGGTGCGGTAAGACCTTTGGGTTGAACGGCTGTGCCTTCTGTAGGTGAACCTGATTTCGGTGTTCTTATAGGGGATATGAAAATAGGCGATGGCAGGAACAGCGCTCGAATTGATGTTGTTTGTGAAGTTGATGCGCTGCACAAGTGATGTTGAATTTGGACTGACGTCGTATTCTTACTGCCCACCTTCGAAAGCGGATAGATAAGTCACTTGTGGTGAGTCAAAGTGGATGTGAAATGTGTTGGATGTTGAGAGTGGAACAGAGAAGAGCTGAGTGCCTGAAATGAGGCTGGTTAAATAGCATTGGCACGTCAGCGATGGCCCGAGATTGTCTAGGAAAGAGCATACGCGGTGTAGAAAAGATCTGTTGGGCAGTCACTATAGTCTCGGCGAGGAAGGTGCGATGACATCTCATAACGAAGACCAGAAAATGTTGTCTCCTGCTCCAAAGCCGCCCAAGACGTTTCAATAGGAAATTGAGTTGTGATTGCAGATAGAAGAGAGAAGACGTAGGTGATTAGGAAGGGACTAGGCTTGTGAGAGAACCATTATTTCTAGTCAAAGTCAATGAAGATGCCAAGACGATTTGGCAACACCAAGACATCAGTGACGATTATGAGTTCAACTTGGAACTGAGTTACAACAGTAACATGCCAGAGGAACGAATTTAACGACATATACTAGAATGGGGTTTAGTAAGCCCACTGGATTTTTCGGCGTTTTCAGCGTTTAGAGGTTAGATTACTAAGCCTCCTTAAAGAGCGAGAAGTTAGTTTAAATATTATTATTAATCTTCATAGATTAAAGGTATAATTTATTTATTTCTTAGTAAATTCTTAACTTCTTATTTTATTCTTTTTATTTCAGATGTATAAAAAAAACAAAGATTCTTTCTTTTTAAAAGGTTATAAGTTTTAAAACTATAAATTTATATAGTGATAATAGCTTTATATACTTTTACATATATATATATTATTATATTATATAGTTTTTAGCTATTTAGTTCATAACTATTTTAATAATATTTAGAAATAAATTTATTCTTTTTTTAAATATTTATATATAATATGAGAAAGAAACTTATTTTAACATTGAATAAATAGATTAATATAATATATAAAATAATTATAATTATTACTACTAATTATATAATATTAAGAAACATAATATATTAATAAAAGTTAAATAATTATTTATAAACTTAACTTTTAATAAGTAGAAAACATAATAACTGAATATAACCCTATTAATAAAAATAATAAAAATATAAAAGAACTTTAAAAAAGTCTTAAAAATATTATAACTTATATAATAAAAAATATTAGATTTATTTTTATTTTTATTACTTTTTAATATTATAAGCTATCAAACCTAGATTAAATCTACTTAAAAGGTTTTTTAAACTAGTAAAACTATAAAGATTTATAATATTTAGATAAAATAGTTTTGAAAACTTAATACATTTATTATAAAAGAATAAAATAAATTTATTATAAAACTATTAGTAGTTTATATAATCCTTCATAAATTAACTAATAAACATTTAAAAAAGAGAATGTAAACTTAATTATAGACATTTAAAATAATATAGCTAATTAAACTTAAAACTAATAAGAATAGAAATATAATACTTATCTATTTAGTAATACTTTTTTCTCTTTTTTCTTTTTATTATATTTTTAGAAAGGTAATAATAAAACTTAAAATTAAAAAGATTAATATTTTTAATTACTTAAGATAATAACTTATACTTTTACTATTTTAATTATTAATTATTACTATAGTTAAGATATAACTTAAAATAACTAAAGAGATATTATATAAAAATATCTTAACCTCTTATAACTTTATTATTAAAAATAAGTTTATTAATATATTTAATATTTAAAATAAAATAAAATGATTTTAGTTTCTAAAAACAACTTACTTAATACTTTTCTTAGTTTATAGATATAATATATTAATATTAACTTTATAGAAGTTAATTATATTTCTAATAATATTTATTCTTATATTGATATCAATTAAAGAAATAAGTTTTTAATATTAGTTTTGATTATATTATAAGTAGTAATATTTATAAAGTTTAATAGTAACTCATAGCTCTTACTAATAATATTTATTTTATTTCTATAAATTAGTTAATAAGAATTATTAAGTAACTAATAAAGTTAGATTTTTAGTATTTTATACTAATTATAATAAATCCTTTTTAGAATAAAAATACTTTAATATTTATAAATAATAATATTATAGATTTCATTAAGATTTATAACTTTTAGTTTTATAAAGTTTATTTAATTAATAAGAATAAATTAATAAAAGTTTACTTCTATTATTTTAACAACTTAAAATAAAATATTAAATTACTAATTAAAAGTTTTAATAATTGAGAAGCTATCAACGCTAGTTTTATTAATTAGTATAATATTATAAATAAAAGCTTTTATTAAGATCTTAATAAAAAGTTTTAAATAATTAGAAATAAACCCCTCTTTTTCAAGATTGATATTATTAATATTATAACTCTCTTTAATGATATTAAAAGCCTATATTATAAAATTATTATGAAAGAACTCCTAAAGTATTAAGATTAAAATTTCATTTATTTTATTTATAGGTAATGAAAGGGGCTGGCCCCTAGGCTTGTTCAACTTAGGGGTGCCGTCGATTAACTATTCTAAGCTGAAGAGGGAAGAAAGGACTTTACAAGGGTAGGCACCTAACAGCAGTGAAGCAGGCCGGGTTAGGCGGCGTACCGCGGCAGAATAGTGGGTCCAACGGAGCCGGATCTCGGTAACTGCTCCGGCGAAGCCGGAGATATCAATCCGGGCTCTAGCCCGTGACATCACCCCCCCGCTCCCCTCCGGCGGCGCGCCCGCGGCGCTAAGGCTGAGTCTCCATCATGCTCCATCGCAGAGCCATAACGGCGTTCGTAAGCCTCCATTGCTTCTGTCCCCTGGAGCGTCTCGACAGGCT